>JACFYI010003652.1:462630-481572 GCA_014898755.1 Handroanthus guayacan
GAATGATTTTGTATATTGCCAACTAAACATCTTTTTTCTTTTCTTTTTTTTTTTCCTTTTTTTCTTTTTCTCTTTTAATATGTCACCATCTAAATCATGCAATTTGTTGGACTTTACCATCTTGAAATGTTTTCAATATAGTGTTCTATCGTGATCTTTTAATGTGTGAATCTGTTGAGTACGTGACTACTTTCAAGGACATTTTGCCTACTCACAAATAACTTAAAGTATTTTTCTTATTTAACGCTTTCTTCACATTAAAATCGACTCAATTATCAACAAATCATTTCTTGTCTCATTTTCCCTTTTTTATCCCTCATTAAACAACAAAATATCCAAAGCTATTGAGTGGACAAAAAATCCCCTCGAATCACATACCCAATACATGAAAGAATCACGATAGAATATTCACTATACCATATTATACTTTTAGGTATTTAATCTAATAAAATAATGTATATTTTAATTGTTCTTTAATGTTATTCAACTAAGATTTTCTTATCAGATTTTGGATTTTTATCAAGAATTCAAGTTTTGTATTTCTAATCCAAATGATCCTATAAAATTGAGTGAGATTCAATTATGAAATCGATAATGAAATTCGAATTAGATTATTCTAATTTGATCCGAGTTCCGCCTAGGAACAACCATTTTTCATAAAAATATTGTAGTAGCCATAAATGTGGGTTCATAATAATGACTTGCGAGAAGCACTTGAGTCTTGTTCAATGTACGGGTATAAACAAATATTAAACGAATCGAATATACAGTATCTATATTCGTAAGCAATTAACCTAATGGACATTTGTATCCTTATCCATTTTTGGCGGATATTAAATGGATATGGAACGAGTTTTAGTAGTCCTAAATTCAAAGTTATCCCAAATTATTAAGATAATATCTTGTCATGTAGAAGTCCTAAATTCAAAGTTTTGATCCACTTTACTTCATATGCTTATCGTTCGTCCAGGCTCGAGGGTCATGAAAACAGAGAGAATTGCTGAAATTGCCTCAGTAGTTTCATAAATCAACTGCCATCATCTTTATGCCATTTGCGCTAGTTTTCGTAAAAGCATTCCATGTGCCCTGTCCTAATGGCTAAGTAAGAAAGATCTCATTCATCCCCAATTCTTCCTTTCACTACATGTGAGTTATCGGGCAGCTCGTTAGGGACCTATGTTCTTTATGAATAGTGGTATCTGTAGGTTCTGAAGCATTCTTTGTGGTGCTACCAGTACTAGTATATGAATGAAATCTGTAGGCTACATATCCATATCTGCCAGTTTATGGATGCTACTATAACTAAGTTGCCGGTGCTAAAGTTATGCTAGTCGATTTCGTGAAAAGAGTGACCATTTGGTCATTCATATGGGAGGGTCTGCAACTCAGGCTTAGAAGGTCCCTAAAAAGAAGTACCCTGGTTAGAGGGATTCCGTTGAACAAAATGCACCCTGATCAGACATATTCTCAAAAACCTGGTTAGAGGAAGCATCCTGCACTAAGAAACTGAAATGCAGAGATTGATACACACAATGCACATTTATGGAGTGATTGTACATGACCTTGCTGAAACATTTCCTACTATTAGGAAAATATTCTGCTTATATAAAACATTATTGATATAAATATACAACCAACAGTCAATCAAATAACATAAATAACAAATTACAAAAATACAATCATCACATGGTTGTCTGTACACCAAAGTAAGCCTTCTGAAACAGTCTCACACTATTTCATGAAAAAGATCACTCAGAAAAGTATCTAGCAGAAACTACAAGGAAACATCTCCTTAAGTATATGCATTTGTGCCAGGTTTCAAAACGTTAAGAAATTGTGAAAACTGACGCGCGAGAAAACACTTTCGAACTTAAATAAAGAACAAAACTTACTGCAGGGAGCACCGCTGGGCATTCGGCAATGTGTCTGGCAAGATTAACTGTACCGGGTGATGTGGGTGCCTCCCCCATGGTAATGTTGGTGAAATAGAAAGCAGCCAAATTATCGATTGCAGATGCACACTGCCAGAGCGAAAAGTTGAAACATTCTCAGTGTGACCATGAGATGAGCTTTAACCTTGCTATGCTAAAATTTGATAATACTACAACCTCGCCCTAATTCTTCCTCCTGTGTCAATCACGTGCAAGAGAGCGGATATTAAACCGATATGGAACGAGTTTAGCTATATCTGTATCCGTTTATAGTTATATGCTTTTTTGGATATTCATATATGATTGTAATTATTCATATCGTACCAATGTCCATATTCATATTCGAATGTTATTTTTTGGATATCCACTATTCAAAAGTATATTTTTTGAATATATCCGTATCAATATTCATTCCATATCCGATTGATTTAATCTATTTAGTAGGACCAATCAAATACCGGACGGGACCTCCTATTCCAAATTGTGTTTCATCTCCTATTCCATGCCCTTGAACACATGCCACGTGTATTAAATATTTCCTTATAAAAATATTTAGTAATAAATGCAATACACATGGCATGTATTGAAAGATATGGAATAGAAGATGAAATACGATTTGGAATAGGAGATCCAGTTCGATCAAATACAACTTTTAATGTGAAAAGACTAGAAGTCCATACTCTAGATATATATAAGATTTAAATACATTAAAAAATATTAAAGTATATCATGTGCAATAAAATATTTTTTAAAATATTATTTAATATATATAAAGTACATGAATTTGTTTTTTTTTTTTTTTCCTTTAAAGGAAAAGGAAAATTCCATTAATCAAAACAAACAGAACAGTGTACATGCTATCCAACAATATATCGGGTTCTTGATAATGTATGGCCTGAATCTGTCCAATCAAATTTCTCTTCCTAGATATGATCGACGGGTTGGAAATGCGCAGCCATCTCCACCAGCACCACACGCCGGCCACCCGAGTTGCCAAGGCCCTGGCCATTGACTCACCAAGACCTGCAGCGATCTCTCTTGCGCCGCTACCAACCATCAATTTCCACGCCGTTTCCAGGTCGCACTAGTCCTAAGTTATTTGAAACTATAAATTGTTAGCAAACATTTTTTATTATTGTTAATTATTTCTATGCAAAGTTGTGACGAGTTTGTTAGGCTATCTACAAAAACTTATAAATATTGAATATTATGCCACCGAATGATACATATTTTTCTCTACACATTCATAACCGACACTGCGTCCAATGCACATAAATTACAGTTCATAGATATTAATCCAAACTATGTATATTTAGTATAGTAACTAGAATATATCATTAATATATTTGATATAATTACATGTACATATATGATATATATATATATTATAAAAATGAAAAGCCTATAGATGCATAATTGATCGATGCATTGAGTTGAGTCTACATTGGATGATAGTATCTCGCAACCATGCATGCCTATATATGCCCGATGTGTATGTTTAAAATTTTATATTATAAAATAATTGAATATTTAAAATTTTATAATATTCAAAAAAATTTTTTTTAATAATTTTAATGTGTTCATTTGATTTTTCAGAATACATGACAAGATATAAACTTACAATAATGCACTGTCTGTGATACAATGATAGTTATTTTTGTATAAAATTGGACCTTTAAAATTTAATTTAGTAAGAATATTTTAGGAACATATATAAAAAAATACGCCAAAAAGGTCTTCCCCTGCTTATATATAGTATGTGTTTATATATTATAATTAGGGATAGTTACCATAGTATATTTATAGGTATTTTATTTAATAAAATAATGCATATTTTACGTTATTTATTCACTATTACGATGGCTTAATTTAATTATCAAATTTTAAATTTTTATCGAATTCGGACTTAATATTAATAAATTCAAATCATATAGAATTTCAAGTCAAACTTGACTATAAAAATTGGTAATCAAATTCAAATTAAGAATTCTCGTCTAATCCAAATCCCATGACCCTGATTGGGAATGACAACGAGGCGGGTTGGGGTGGGTTTGGTAGGACCGAGGACCCACCTCGCCAAGAATTTTATGTACCTGAGACTAACTGGGTTATACTTGTTAGACCTAGTGCATTATTCTCAAAATATTAAAAAAATATTTTTCTTTAAAAAATTCTAATAACTTTTTAAATATGATAAAATAATATATTAATAAAATATTTATTATTGAAAAATTTATATATGCATAGTCTAGTTCTTTAAAAAAAAATTATAAATCATAAACGCATATATTGTTTTTATAAATGTTGAATGCATAAATTATTATTTAATATAACACAATCAATTAATTCAAGATAATACATTTCATAGATAAATTATATATAATATATATTTTTAATATATATTTTTAATTGAAAGCTTAAAACATATACATATTTTTCATATATAATATATTATATAAATGCATATTATATATATATAAATATTATAAAAAGGCGGGTTCGGGACGGGTCCCGTTTTGAAACGTGAAAAGCCAAACTTGCCATGAAACTCATTTATAATTTAAAAACCCACTCCATTGGGGACGGGTTTGGAGCCGGGTCCGAGTAGAAGTCGAATCCATCGCCATTCCTAACCCTGATGACAACCCTATATTATATTGGGATAAGTAATAACATTCGTGGGCTAGAGATTTGAATGTCCTTGTAATTAATTTCAGCCATCTGTACCACGCCATCCAATATCCAAAATTGCCCAAGTTCAAATCTTAGTTCTGAAAATTTTAGACATTTCATTTTCACAATGTCCTACCCCCATAAATATGAAATATACATGAATAGGATGCCTTACAGATATAAAAATTGCCAATATAGAAGCTTATACATAATATATAATTTCTTCTTCATTGGGTTCTTGTTAACACATGGCCTAAATTCGTCCGCCCAAAATCTTCTTCCCAAATATCAACAGCTTAGAGTTGCGCATCCACCTCCATCACCACCACACTTTAGTAAACCATATCACGTACGCATCCGGTCGTCTCCCCCGCCGCCTCCGACTGCTGACCCGTTTCTTGGCCGTTACGGCGGGCGCCCTAAGTATTTGACACCATGAATTATTAATGCATGCTATGCTATTTTTCATGTGTCCGGCCAAATTAGATATTATTTCCTTTCTTCTTTCTTAATATATATATATATATATATCTCCTCTGAACATTATTTGTGCTACTTGACATGTTCTGTAATAGGCAATGTAAGTTTATGTTTTCCCGTCGTTTAGTAATGTGCTGAATTATTATCTTTGTTAGTTGTGTCTGTTATACTTGATTGTTAGCAGTTGGAAGATAAATTACGCGTTGGTGGGAGAAGCATAATAAATTAGACTTAATATATTGTAATGGAAGTTCCAAGCTTCAAGCTTGCCCACAAATAGTGAACACTATTGAGTTGAAGTCGTGTGGAGAGAACTAAAAAGAGAGAAAAAATAAAAATAAAAAAGCTAAATTTTGAATAGGGTGAATTACAAAAATCACTTAAGTTTGAATATATAAATGGGTAAATATCACTTCACCCACTATACTCCGAACAGGATCTCCTATTCCAAATAGTGTTTCTCTCTTATTCCATTGAATACATACTATATGTATTGCATTTATTACCAAATATTTTTATAAGAAAATACTTAATACACGTGACAAGTATTCAAATGCATGGAATAGGAGATGAAACACCATTCGGAACAGAGGATCCCATCCGCCTATATTGAGTCCCAAATTTACTTTACCTCCTATTTAATTGCATCACTTTGCTCCCATGTACTCTTTATTTTGCTTCAGTTGTTCAATTCCATAAATTCTACACCCATTTAAGCTAACAACATTAGTTTTAAACTCTTAAAGGACCAAATTACTCTAAATTTCACTTTTTATTAAACTCTTAAATTACTGTTAAGTTTAAACTTTTAAATTAGCCTAAATTTCACTTCTTATTCATTAGACCCATATTTTTCAAATTTATTCAGCGCCTTAATCCCTAAGCATCTTCTTCAATGCCTTCATCGTCAATCTTCTAAGAAATTTTCTTTAGCATCAGCCCTCTAAAATACGGCATGTAAGTATATTTTCATTACTCTATGTCTTCTTGAATGGTTTACAAAATACATTATGCCAATATTTTACGTTAATTTGATTTATATAATTTTTATGTCCTCTTGCGTTTGATTTTTTGAAAGAAGTTTAGGGTTTTCTAGTTTTTTTAATGGTTTAAATCATATATATTAATATAAGATGTCCAGAATAAGGATTTAAGTAGGTAAATATGAGTTTAATGAATAAGAAGTGAAATTTAGGGTAATTTGGTCCTTGAAGAGTTTAAAACTAACATAGTTCGCTAAAATTGGGGTAGATTTAATGAAATTGAACAATTGAACCAAAACAGAAAGTACATGGTATTGATGGCAAAGTGATGCAATTAAAAATATAGGGAGGTAAAGTGAGATTGAAACTGAGTACAGAGAGATAACGTGAAATTTGCCCTATATAAATTATCTCCCCCTCTTCCTTCCTTCATAATCAGCTTAAGCATATTTTGGCCATCTCTATCCAAATTTTACACCCATATGCACTCCTGGGAAAATTTTTTCTAAAAAGGGACATTTATCCCTATGCCCTTGAGGTTTGACAAAATTATCATAATATCTCTTGAGGTTTGAAAAATTATTATTACACTACCAACTATTAGTTTGGCTCAAGCATAATTACAGTTATATCCTTTGAGTTAATACATAATTCAATTACACCCTCTTGTTCAATGGGTCTATTATAATATGTTTTTATATTCAAAATGTGTAATTGTAATTATCAGTCAATTGAGTTAATTATAAAGAGCAATAATAATTATTCAAACTTAAGAATTATCTTGATAATTATGCTAAATCTCACGGTACAGAGGTAATTATCCCTTTACAAAATGGCGCTGTCTTGGAGGGCAAATTGTTTTACCGTACCAAATTAATCTTAATATGAGTTTCAGGGATTATGCAGTAAATCAATAAGATATGGATACAATATGGACCTTCTGAATCAACCCAAATTCACCAAGGCCCACAACTTATATTTTTGTACAAAACTTAGAATTAAATCCAATCAAAATTTAAACATATATTCATTTAAAAATCAATTATCAAATTCAGAATCAAACAAAATCCGATCCATAGACAATTTCAGTCGTCACTATTCTATTTGTTAGCAAATTGTAAGGCATTTTGAAATCTTATTATTTATGCACATCAAAATCATGATCACCAACTTCAGATTTCTGAAGGCCTTGGGTTCACCTTTTTTTTTTCTTTTTTTTTTTTTAAAAAAAGAGAATTGATTCTATTCAATATATATATATATATATTAGTATATCAATAATATTTCAATAACAAACACAAGAAAATTTTTTAACAACACTACCTTTCATAAAAAATTCTTCAAAGCAATCATTCAATTGAAAAATATTCATATATGTTGGGTGAGAATCGAACTCTTTTTTTTTTTTTTCCTTTTTTGAGTAAATAAAAATCGAACTCATAATCTCTTGATTATGAGACTTCATCTAGTGGATTGGCTATGGAAGCTTGAAATTTCTTTAAAGACATAATTTCTCAATGTTCCATTTTTGTTGGCTTTCTTGCTGACGATCATTTCTTTGCATGTGATCGTCATCACCCTGATGGTTAATCTTCACTTTATTGCAGTCACCTTTTGTTATAAAATTGTCCAAAGATTTTTAAGATGATATTATTTGTAGGGGTCAACCATTCGAACTAGGAATGATTCTGTACATTGCCCTACTAAACGCTTTTTTTTAATACTTCGCCATCTAAATTATACAATTTTTTTAGAGTTTATCATTTTGAAACATTTTCAACATAATATTCTGCCATGATTCTTTAAAATGTAATTATGTCAAGTACGTGAAAATTTTAAGGATATTTTGCCTACTCACAAATAACTTAAAGATGTTTTCGTCATTTTTCTTCACATTAAAATCGACTCAGTCATCAACAAATCATTTATTGTCTCATTTTCCGGTTTTTACCCCCTCGTTAAACTATGAATATACCCGAAGTTATTGAGTGGACAAAAATTCCCCTTCAATCACATACCCAATACAAGAAAGAATCATGATAAAGTATTTCACATTACCATATTATATTTTTAGGTATTTAATCAAATAAAATAATGTATATTTTAATTATTCATTAATGTTATTCACATAAGATTTTCTTATCAGGTTTTGAAAAATTCAAAATGTTTGTATTTCTAACCCAAATGATCCTGTAAAATTGAGTTGGATTCAATCATTATATTGATTATGAAATTTGAATCAAATTATTTTAATTTGATCCAAATTTCGTGTAAGAACAACCATTTGTCATAAAAATATTTGAGTAGACATAAAGCGAATCCATACTTATGACCTGCAAGACACATTAGAGTCTTCTCTTCGATATAGGGTCACTATAAAAAAACAAACTTTAGTGACCGCACCATCAGTCACTAATTTTGACAAAAATCAATCACTAACGGCTTTAGTGACCGCATTTGTGACTGTAATGGGAAGTCAGAAAAACCCTCATCACAAATAGATATCAGTAACCGCATTTTTTGTCGGTCCCTAACTAGTGAAAAAATGCGATCACAAAATTGAAAAAATGCGGTCACAAATTTGAAAAAATGCGATCACAAAATTTGAAGTAAATTAGTCATCATTTGTGGTATTGCGGTCACAAATTAGTTACCACCTTAGTGACCACATAATAACCCCAAATAACATAATTTCAGGTCACATACAGTGACCGATGTAGTGACCGCATGTGCGGTCACTAATTTGTGTGACTCTCTAAAATCCCAACATTGTGACCATGCCGAAAATTATTGTTTAGTGACTGATTCTAATCGATCCCTAATTCCAAAATTTCAAAATTTATGTAAACTATATGTTTAAATTAAACTTATTTTCACATTCATTCATAACAATCTATTACAAAATAATATAAAATAACAATCCATTTCACAAAAATCTAAAACCAAAATATAAATTCAAACAATATTATCCACAAAGTATTTCAAAAGATAATTACGCCAATAATAAGGCCGAATTCTCTATTACACAAAATTGCATGTGCAATTTCTTTACTGGTAGGCCAAATATCCTTCAAAATAAACACACTGTCCATATTTTCCAAATTCGATTGGCTCTTTCTTAAATTCAATGTCAACCTGCAATATACAACAAATGAAAAATCAATAGATTGAACTTATCAATAGTGGAATTGATGGCAATACTACCACACAGAAAAACCTCACAAAACTAATATCTTTAACCACAAAAATTGAACCTTTTCCTCCATTGAAGAAAAGGAAACATGAGAAGTATCACAAGGAGTATATAAGGATAAAAATAACAAAGATTAATCAAAAATCAAATGCAATCACAAAATCCAAATCTATCCAATTCAAGATTACACAAATATATATATGATTATCATCACACAAGAAACCATAATTCAATCGTCATATCCGGGATAGACATACAAGCCTATACACATATACAGCCAAACTGCACCAAGCGTGAAAAACACAAAAAAGGAAATAGTAATTACTTACAAGTAATAACTCCAGATATATGAAAGACTCCAAGAGCTGAATAAGATCTAATTTCTGGATGAAAACCTCAGTGATCAAAACCTAAAGAATCAAATCAAACCGTAATCACATCAACATATCATTTACATACATTCGAACAAAAAATTTAAACATCAACGAACTTATTAACACTTACCGATCAAAACTATGATATTATCAGTACCTCTATAGCAAATATCTTGTTACAACCGTGGAACCTGGGGCAGGACTTGTTTGTACCCATTAATTTGAAATTTTAACTTATTTGAAAAAAAAAAAAAAACAAACAAAACAAAACAAAATCACAAGTTATATACAAAATTATGGGGAAATGAAAAATAAAATCTTACATAGATCTGAAATATGACAGCTGCCAAAGCAAAAGATAGAGGAGGAGTTGAGAGATGAACAAGTCACACAACACACACAATTAGTGTATTCTTAAAGATGCATTAATAAAGCCAAAGCATCAGAAAGTTTCACAAAAAAACAAGCTACAGAGCAAGAAGCACAACACCCATTACATAAGACTAAAATCTCTACAATCACGGAGCCAACATAGCACCCTACCAACAAGCTCCTCTGCTTGCATTTTTGTCCCCTAAAACACCAGTGATTCCTACCCATCCACACAGCTCTACAAATGGTCGAAACCAAGGCAAATTCCTCAATATCTAATTTCTGGTACATGGCATACAACCACTGCAAGTTATTGTAACATGGAATTGAGGTGATATCGGTGGACAATAATTAAACACAAAATGCACAATTAATTTGAAAAACTTAAAAAAAAAAAACCCACAAATTATACACAAAATTATGGGGAAATGAAAAATAAAATCTTACACACCAATTCTTGCAAGCTTTAATGACTGATAAGAGAGATTGAGATTTAGATCTGAAGTTTAATGGCCGCCAAAGTGAAAGATAGGGAGAGGAATCGGGAGATGAGAGCGGGGCAAGGGTTTTGAGATTTGAGAGAGGTGGGAGGGAGTGACAACTGAAAAGGGGGAAGGGGGTAAAGGAATGAGGGTTTCTGAGATTTGGGAGAGATGGGCGGGAGTGAAAATTAGAAGAGGGTGGGGAAGGGGCAGACGGGAATGTTGTGCTAGTTTTTAGTTTTTTTTCTTTTTCTTTTTTCGTAATATATTTATAAATAATATATTAACTATTATATATAATATTATAATATATATATATATATATAAAAGAAAAAATATTTTATATAATATTATAGTATATATTATAATGTAGAGTTAAATACAATCACACCCCCTAAACTATTTTCATTTGACATTCAGTCCCCAAACCTTTTAATTGTCGGCAATGACACCCTCTCCATCCAATTTCTATTTATTTTTTCCAAGTTAATGACAAAAATTTCATTTGATTATGTACATATGCATATTATTTGTGTTTTTTTTTTCTTTTTGTATTCTTCTATCATATTATTTATATTGATGTAATCTACATATTAATATTTTAATATTATATATAATATATTAACTATGACAATATACATGTAATCTTATAATAGATATAATATATAATATTTTATAATATATATTATAATATGAGATTAAATGCAATCACATCCCCATGAACTATTTTCTTTTGGCACTCAGTCCCCAAATCTTTTATTTTTGAAAACGATACCCCCTCCATCCAATCTCTATTCATTTTTCCCAAATTAATGATAAGAATGTGCTTTTATTAAATAAATATGTATATCATTTGGGTTAATAAATTTATATTGTAACTTTAAGAATATATAAAAAGATATAAAGTATTAATAAGTAAATTATATAAATACAGATAATCTATTGAAAAAAGAAAAACTTATATTTATTTGATCATGGCAATTTTTGTTATTCACTTATTTTTTAACTAGGAAAATGGATGGAAATTGAGTGAAAGGGGTGTCATTACTAAAAATTGAAAGGTTTGAAGAGTGAGTGCCAAAAGAGAATAGTTCATAGGGTGTTGCATTCAACCCTTATTATATAAAATATATATAATGTCCATTTACCAAATAGTTTTTTTCTTAACAGCTATTAATTTACAATTCTATGCTTGAAATCTGAGTACTTCACGAAGGGAAATAGAATAAGAGCTCTACTGATTTATACTAGCTGGGGAGCTCGAAGATATATATGAATATTTTATAACTAATATATATTTTTAATTTTACGATATTATTTATCTTGGTTTCAATATCTAACCAAATTAAGTTCTTCGTATACCCTTTTTTAAACTTTTTTAATTTTAATTCAGTTTTTGTTGATGTAAAATTATCATTTATTAAATTTAATTATTATTCACAATTACTATAAATATTAATTTATTTTAATGTAATTATTATTTTTTTAAATTAAAAAAAACCGAATGATATTTCATATAAATAAGAGCAAGTATGAATGGTTGATGGAGCAGTGTAGTGGAGTAGGAGCTCATTTTCTTTCAAAGGTTGTTGGTTCGAATCCTCATTTTAGCAATGTATAATTTTATTTTAAAAAGTGACCAAATTTGTGACCGCTCAAAATTCGGTCACTACCTTTCTTTCAAAAGTTACCCAATTTTTAATTTCTTTTTTTTAAAAAAAACAAATGTGACGGAATTAGTGACCGCACTAGAGTCGGTCACTAATTTTGATTCAAACAGTGACTGATTTGTAACCGTTGTCGTGTCCATCACTAAATTAGTGACCGCAAAAAATTTATACAAAATAATGATGAATAAGCATCGGTCACTAATTTAGTGTCCGATTAGTGACCATGAGCGTGCGGTCACTAATTCGGTCACAAATTTAGTCTCTTGTCGGTCATTAATTTTTCATTATAAATGAAGTGTGATTGGTCACTGATTCGGTCACTAATTTGCGGTCACTAAAGCCAGTTCTTTTGGTAGTATATAAACAGATATTAAACGAATCAAATATATCGTATTTGTACTAGTATCCGACTAACTTATTGGGTATCTGTATCCTTATCTTTTCTGGCATACATTGAAAAACAATATTTGTATCCATATCCAGCAAATATTAAATGGATACTTAATGAATTCGGATGCATTCATATTCATTTATAGTTATATGTTTTTTTTATTTGTATCCAATTATAATTATTTGTATCACATTTATATCCATATTCATATCCGAATGTTATTTTTTGGATTTCCATTATTCAAATATATATATCTATATATTGGATATTCGTATCTATATTAGATTGGTTTAATCAATTTAATAACATCACTCAAATACAACGTGTAATGCAAAAAGACTAAAAATCCATATTCCAAATATATATAATATTTAAACGCATTACAAAATGTTCAAATATATTATGTACAATAATAAAACATGTACAATATTTTTTAAAATATTATTAAATATATGTAAAGTACACGAATTTTTGTTCATAGAATATCTTTTATATATGGTAATATTGTAAATATTATTTATCAAATATAGATATCGGATATAATCGAATATATAAATGGATATATCCAATGGATCGCATATGGATTCGAAACGACTATTAAACAAATCGAATATATGATTACTATATTCATTTCCGTTTACAGTCGAATATTTTCAAATTGAATATAAATAATATTCGCTTTAGACATATACGAATAATATTTTGTATAAATAAATACGGATGTGACTATATAGTAATCGAATTTTCAAATATCATTGGCACCCTCGTTGGACGTCGAGCTTCAGTCATGATCCATGGGTTTGGTGGAGACTTGGAAGCATCAATCCGTGCCACCACCGCCGCTCTCCAGTAGTAGATTGACTCATGAAGACTTGCCGTCGTCTCTCCTGCCCCGCCACCGCAGACCAATTTCCACGCTGTTTCCAGTAACGCCGCCGCCGCCTTCTGACTAGTCCTAAGTTTCTGGCACTATGAATTGTTAGTGTGCATGCTTCATCACTATTAATTTATATGAAAAGCTGTGATGACTTTTTTGGGCTGTATACAAAAACTCATGTTTGTTGAAAGGGGATTCTAACTTTTACCAAATTTTTGCTGATTTGTAATATTATATTTACTGAAAGGGGTTTATGTTATGTGATCCCTCCATTGTATTATCATCATTGGAATATCTCTCAACAAGGTTTAAGTTGAATTATTAGTTTTAGTTTGTTAGATCACTAGTTGTGGAACAAGATCCTATTTTATCTTTGCTTTAGTCTTTGTAACAATTATTTATTTCCTATGGGCGCAATCCTCGTGGCCGTCTATTGCTCCTTACTATTAGTAAAGCATCAGATTTCCTTTAATATGTTTTGACAATTTTCCCACAATGCCCCTTGTTATTTTTTGTATAATTATAATGACAATCAGGAAGTGTCTTATATGTGGTTAATCTTTATAACGACAATTTATGTAGCAACTGTCTTTTTTCGCTTTCTCTCCTTTTTTGGGAAGGTAAAATATTATCATTCTGATTGGGATAAAATAGGGCTTAGAGAAAAAGAAGCCCAAATGGGCAATAAAGATATTAAATTGGATGGAAAAGAGGCCCAAGCTGTAGTGGCCCAATAAGAAAGAGCCCATAGAACTTGCTTAGGGGGTCGGGTTAGACCCGGTACGGGACCCGGAGGATCTCGGCCGTTACAGCTGGACATTTGGAAGATGAAAATTATGCCACCTAAGCATTTTGTCATAGGGCTTGTCAGGCATACCCCTACAAATACCCCAGCCACAAGAGTCATAAGGACATACTGTAGCAACTCCATCAGCTCATAAGTGATCATTCTGTAATAGTTCCTACCCAAGTGTGGACCTCACGCTTGAGTGATTCTCTTATCAATAAATAAACTGATTGACCGAAGGGTTATTATCTTTAGTCGATCACATTCCAAACAATCAAAGAATTACATAATGTTCAAAACTAAGACGACAAAGTGGGTCTAGCAACGAAGAGGTCGTGGCATGTAATTACGATACCTGGGATTTGATTGCTTAGTACTTGTTGGCTGTGTACAATACTTTGAAAATTGGTTTTCGCATCTTATAAGTTGGTTTTTGTGTTCAAGTAGTCGGTTGCTTTCTACCCATTTGACATATGGAAAACATGAATTCACAAAGGCAACAACTGACTTGCACAAAACAGAGGTCAAATTGGCAGCTTTAACAGCTTACATTGGCCCAAAACAGAGGGAAAACTTGCAGAAACCCTGGGTACAATTGCAGCTTGTATTTCCATTTAAAAATTGGGACCAAAGTATACATAAAGGTTGCTTGTATTCTCATAAAAAATGGCACCAACATATTCACAAAAAGTTCAATTCCCGTTCCATACTACCAATCCAATTCTGTTCAATAAAAGTCAATTCAACTCAAACACTATTCAATCTGAACTCGTATTTCCATCGAAAAGTGCTTCACTATCAAGTCAGAATAGTCAAGACATATACAAAAATATTGTGTTCCAGTCCAAAACAAACAAAAAACATTGATTTCTCATTCAAGTCAACTACTGCTTCTTAACCCTACTTTTTCCTTTTAGTCTTGGATTTCTTCGCACTCCACCTTCGCTTGAATATGCAACTGTGCACTTAAGTTTGACATAGTGACATACTTTTGGCCACCTCTCAAAAATACAGGTACATACCTACATTCCCTCTACTTATGCTTACTTGTGAACTAACACAGCCCATAATTTGTGAAAATGGGAGATGATCTTGCGAAAATGGTAGAGGTGCTCTAATATTAATTGTTCCTTGCATTGGAGGATAAAGAGTTGGTGTTGGGACAAAAGGGAAAAGTGGATTTGTAGTTTCAGAACCTCTTAATCCCATGATGGCAAGGAATCCGTGTTAAGTCCTGTCTCCTGCATGAACAAGTATGGTTTCCCAAGTCCACAATCTATCTAGTCCCATCATAATAAGATATCCAATAAGGTCGGAGGATTTTATTCGAATGCAATTTGAAGCTTTTGCAAATTTATCTCCACATTTTTTTCAAGGACACAACCTTTCTTGCGCTTTTCTCTTGGCCCCATCCCTGTCCTTTTGCAGCCTTGTCATGAGATATTGTCTAATTCACTCCAACATAGTGGGCATTGGTTTTTCTCTTGCCTGTAGTATGTTACAATTGAATGTTTCACATATGTTTTTTTTTTTTTTTTTTTAATAACAAATCAAATTTGGGGTAGCAACTAAAATGGAACCTAGACCACTAACTTGCAGGCTTCTTATTCAACCACACATATGCTTTTTTATCTAATTGGGCCAACTCTTGCATCCTCCACCCCCATTCTGCTGCAGTGCTAGCCCTCGCTGCATTCCAAAGATCACATTTTAATGCTTGACCCCTAAACCCTGCTGTTTTAAAACTCTTATTTTGGTGTCTACACAGAACCTATTTTCTGAGCCTGTGAAAATAGGTTGAAAAGCTTGAATTAACTCCTTTTTTATCTGATATAAAAGAGAAAGGATTGTCTCTTATAATATCTAAATCATCCCTCAACAACTGTAAGAACCACTCCCATGTCTCTCTTGTTTCTCCCTTGAAACAACATTAGCTAAAAGGTACAAGTTGTTATTGGGCTCTACTGCCGCTGCTGTAGAAAGAATCTTATCATTTATTTCTTTTAAATGAAAACAATCTACATCAGTGAAAGTTCTACACCCTGATTTAAACTCCATCATTAGTGCATGAAAGTAACTATGTATTTTATCAAATTTCCTCCCACCTGCACTATTTCTCTCATCAGTTGTTGTTGTTATTATAGTAGAATGTGCAGTAACGACGCCACATTGGAACTGGTGGGGTCCCAGGACCCCATTGAAATTTTTCTTTTTTCTTTTTTAGTATAATACATATATATATATATATTTATATATATATTGAAATATTAGACTATAAAACATATATTGATGGAATCCTGCTATCAAATTGACAGTAAATCACCGAATAAAAGTTTAGGATTGTAGAATTTGAAGAGTTTGGGATGTGAATAGTCAATTGACACTAGAATTTGAGGTTTAAGATTTCAATTCAGCTGTTTTTACTTTATTTGATCATCATCTATATATCAAATCAAATTATTCTATCCACAACCAATTTGTCAAACTCAAGTTATTTTAGTGAGTTAAAATTTTACATATTTATTAATTTAATAATATTTAAGTGAATCTTTTGTTAATATTTTTATAATTTTTTAAATTATTGAATATGTGAATATTTTTAATTATTTTAACATAATATATGTCTTGATATGCTAATTCTTGGATATTTTCAATTATTTTAATATAATACATGTCTCGGTATGTTAATTCCCCATACTTTTTTGGTAGAGATAGTTTTTTTAAATAATTTTTATTATATAATAGCATTTTGGCGGGATTCCACTAAATTAAAATTTTGGAGTCGCCACTGAGAATGTGCACTTGTTCTTCTTAATTCATGTTCATAATACCAAAGCTTAGTATATTGTTCTTCAAGATCACCCTCAATCTTTTGTGATGTCTTAGCTTTTGCCTTATATGCTTGATGTTTGGAAATGCTTAGCCTTATATCTTTTGACATCATGCCTAAACCGTTTGACATTTCTCTTATGACATTCTTTAATTTGTCCTCATACCACTTAGAGATCCTATAAGATATGCAATTCTTTACTTTGTAAGCCCTCTCACATTTATGATCACTATAGTATTCCTTGATCTGAAATGTACAGTCGTTGCCCAGTATCAGAGCATGAATCCTCCAATCGTACCCTTTCTCAACACACTTTGCATAGATCCTCTTGCCTAATTTCTAAATCATCCCTCAACAACTGTAAGATCCACTCCGATGTCTCTTTTGTTTGTCCCTTGACAACAGCATAAGCTAAAGGGTACAGGTTGTTATTGCCGCCTCTTGAGCTTAATTGGTTTCTTGTGACTTCTGATCCCTTGTCTTGTCTTTATCACAAGCTCATTAGTCTCCAATCTTCCAGTTCTTGTAGGTAAAGGTGTGAAACAGGCCGGGCCAGATAGTTTAGCCTAGCCCGAACCGGTTTCGGGCTTAGGCGGGCCGAGTTTAAGCGCGCCGAAATCCCTTTTGGGGGAATTAGGTCCCTGATCGGCTCTTTTAATAGTGGGGTCGGGCTTAAGCGGTTTTGGGCTAAATGAGCCTTAAATGGGCTAAACGGTTTAGGGCTAAATAGGCCTTAAACAAGCTAAATAGGCTGGGCTTTTTGTTTTTATTAATTTTTTTAAAGCAATCATTGATGTCATTTAATGAAAAAGAAGAAATAAATAATTTTTCATTTATTTAGTTCAAAGAACTCTTAAAAATATAAAAAGAAATACCATAAATTTTATATGCAATATATTTTATTAACATGATAAAAATTAAGGTAATTTAAAATAATTTTTTTAAAGTATTAACATAATATAATATTTTAAAGTATTATTTCAGTTATATTTTTTAGAAATATAATGTTTTCATCGAACACTTAAATAA
The DNA here is from genome assembly GCA_014898755.1 of Handroanthus guayacan. Taxonomy (NCBI): domain Eukaryota; kingdom Viridiplantae; phylum Streptophyta; class Magnoliopsida; order Lamiales; family Bignoniaceae; genus Handroanthus; species Handroanthus guayacan. The sequence goes on from JACFYI010003652.1 coordinate 480,703, forward strand.
TATTACTTCTTGAATGTTTTACAGGGTATAATATTTTTCAAATATTAAAATTAAATTAACTGATCTAACAAACATAAAAAAAAATTAAAGTAATTATAGATTTAAGAAAAATACCATTTTTGTATATGGTGAAGGGTTTGGTATAGATCCTCTACCCGTAGCATCAATTTGAATGAAAATAGTGACATAATTACATAATTAAATCTCAATAAATTACTTTATTAAAAAAATTATTAATATACTATACAATATTTTTCCTTTTTCCTTTTTTTTTTAAGTTTTATTTAATTTAATTTTATTTGATTAATTTTTTTTTAAAAAAAATTTAAACGGTTCCGGTTTCGGTTCTGGTTTCCATCCCAATCCGGTCCCTGGCTATCCAGGCTGGCGGGCCAAGCAGGTCTCGAGCCCAAAATATTGGGCCCTGGATGAACCTATAAATGGGCCGGTTTTAACCGATTCGTCTATGAATCTTTAACGTGACATTTGGGTCACTTTTATCTGAAAAAAATAAAAAAACAAAAAAATTTAAAATAATTACACAATGTACATAAAATCTTCCACACTGGCTCTTAAACAAGCCATAAATGAAAGCAACAGTCACAAGAATAAAGAATCTTACACAGTAGACCATAAACACAACAAACGTGCATTGGTCCCCAAAACAATAAATAAATTACATGGTCAGAAAAAACCCAAGAAAATGCGGTTCGATACCCATCTGTTTATGAGAAAACAAAAAATAAAAGCATAAAAGTTCAGTTTTTTAAGTAAAAAATAGTTATTGTTTAAAAAAACAAAAAAAAGACTTACCACATGTTGGGGGTGGCTAATCAATCAGATGATGTGCTAGAGGTAGAGCCATGTTCA
>JACFYI010003652.1:493349-513273 GCA_014898755.1 Handroanthus guayacan
GCGAGCCGGCTCGGCTCACCTTGCACCCCTAATATAAACTCTTCTTTATTGTGTTCTTATTAATGTCTAGCCTGAATCTGTCCAATCAAATTTCTCTTCCTAGATATGATCGACGGCTCAGAAGTCGGCAGCCATCTCCACCAGCACCGAGCGCCAGTACAAGATGGAACAATGATCCGAAACATGGTTGAGTCACCAAGACTTGTAACCGTCTCTCCTGCCTCGCCACCACCCATAAATTTCCACCCCTTTCCACAGCCACCGCCTTAATAGTCCTGACTTTTTGGAACTATAAATGAATTGTTAGCGCCTTTATTATTGTTAATTATTTCTATGAAAATTTGTGATGAGTTTGTTGGGCTCTCAACAAAACCTTATAAATATTGAATATTATGCCACCAAATTCTATGTATTTTTCTCTGCACATTCATAGCTGACACTACGTCCAATACACATAAAATATAGTTTATAGATATTCAGATATAATCCGAACTATTTATTTTCAGCATAGTAATTATAATATATAATTAATATATATTTAATATAATTACATATATACTTATATATACTATTGTAAAAAAGAAAAGCCTATAGATTCTACCTTGAGGCTGCAAAAACAAAAGCAAACATTCTTTGGTTTCATGTCAATTTTGCAGCTGCAGATGCTGCCTTGAGTCTCATTGCTGTAGATTCTACCTTATACCACGTTTTTGCTGATTTTGTAATCTTACATTTATTGAGAGGGGTTTATGTTATGTGATCCCCCATTGTAATATCACCATGGGAACATCCATTTTTTAACAAGGTGTAAGTTGAATTATTAGTTTTAGTTTGTTAGATCACTAGTTGTGGAACAAGATCTTGTTTTATCTTGCTTTAGTTTTTGTACAGTTATTTATTTCCTATGAGCGCACTCGTGGCCATCTGTTGCTCCTTACCTATATATCTATCTATACTATTAGTCAAGCATCAGATTTGCTACAGTTATTTATCTCCTATGAGCGCACTCGTGGCCATCTGTTGCTCCTTTCCTATATATCTATCTATACTATTAGTCAAGCATCAGATTTGCTTTAGTATGTTTTGACTTAATTTTTCTAGGATGCCCCCTTCTTGTTGTTTATTTAATTCTCGTAACAACAATTAATTTATACAAGAAGTAATTACCATCCAAAACTCAATTATAAGTCATGAGTCACAAACTACTACTTTATCTACTGAAACCCCTTAGGTGAAATGGCATCGACGCCCCCTTAATATTAATTCACCCCAATGATTGCTAATAACCCAATAAAAAGTTATAACTCATGTATTGAGTATAAAAAGCAACATCCCTTAATGGTGGTGTGTTTTTAAATATTGTTTCTAAAATATTCCTTAATATTAATTAATTCACCCTAATAATCACTCATATAACAATAAAAAATCATAACTCATGCATGGAGTGTGCATTGGACGATAGTATCTCATATGCATGTTTATATATATGCTTAAAATTTTATATTATAAAAGAAATTAATTTATGCTTTGTTATTTTTCATGCGTCCTGCCAAATTAGACATTATATATATATATATATGTTGATAAATATTCTGAACATTATTTCTGCTACTTGACATGTTGTTCTCTAATAGGCAATGTAAGTTTATGTTTTCCCTTTGTTGAGTAATGCGCTTAATGAATATCTTCTTTAGATGTGCCTATTTGGTAATTGATTGTTAGTAGCTAGAAGATGAAATAAGTAATTATTAGGTGTTGGGCGTTGAAGGATGATAATTGATTAGACAATTAACACATTGTATTGGAAGCTTCAAGCTTGGGACAGGATCCCATTTTTCAAATAGTGTTTCATTTCCTATTCTCTGCCTACATGTCATATGTGATGCCTCGGATCACGAGGGCGAGCACGCCTCGCAATCCGGAACGTCATCTCGCGGTCGGACATTCATACTAAAAACCAAAACAGGAACTGACATGCTTAAAGTAACTAAAACCATTGGAAATTTCATTCATACCAAAAGATCGTACGTATTACATGATTTCACAAAACATGCTCAACTATCTATATTTACAAATCATTACACCAAAAGTCCAGTTGAGCTAATACAAGCTTGCTATAGTACCAAAAACTTAAACGGACCAAGCTTGACTCCTCATACCACGATTCACAGATTAAGATCCTACATAATATATTGTGAAATCATGAGTCACACGACCCGGTAAAATTTATGGCATGAAGAAGGAAACGAATGAGTTCCAAACAACAAGCATATCGATAGATGGGACAAGAATGTGATTTCAATAACAAATCAGAGCATTCGGAACGAACAGATCAGGCTAACAGATATAACAGATATCACATTCAAGTCATAAGGCAGAAACTAATGTTTGGTGGGTCTATCACCCTTATATCTTCAACATAATCATATAAAATCATTATCCCTCCAGCTCCCGAAAGAGCAATAAACACAGATAAGCAAAGCCGATCTACGTGCTTTAGGATAATCCCTCAGAACCCTACCTCCAGGGCCGTCCGGATTAACCCCACAGATGAGGATTCATACGAGCTCGTATTGACAACCCGTTGTTACCCAATCCGATACTCATATAAATTCCTCAGGGCCCAACAGACGGACAGAACAGAAGGCTTATGAACATATCAGAATCGTGAAGCTATTATCACGTTGATTGACTACAATGATAGTACGGACAAAATTGAAAGTTTAGCCAAACAATTATTTCGAACAAACCCGGAATAGACTATAGACCAGAGGATTCATCGTGTCAAAAACTTAATTATATGTTGAAAAGATCGGATACGGACTTGGATTAACCAAAACAAGTTAAAAATTGCACAAAAGATGTCAAGGCGGGCAATTAAGCGCCGGTTTGGGCGCTCAGGCGCCCAAACACTCATTTTTCTCCAGAGCGCCAGGCGCTTGAGCGCCTAGTTTCTGGAGTTACTCCAGTATGCCGGGCGCTTGGGCACCGAGCTTCTGGAGTGGCCGTTTGTGCCCGGCGCTGGAGCGCCCGTTTCGAGCGCTTGAGCGCCCAACGGGCGCTTGGGCGCTCGTTCTGGGCGCTTGGGCGCCCGATCTCGGCCGAAATTTTATTTTTTCGTTTTGTTATTTTCTTTTGATTTCTGGCTCAAATTCTCATTTGTGGGATTATTTTAGGTCCATAAACATTTATAAAACGTTGTTTCATGTTTTAATTAAGGAGTTTTCGAAAAAATAGAATCCAAGTTGAAATGTGCCGTGAAGTCCGTATCTATCATTTTTGTCCATTTTTAGGCTATTGAATCACCTCATAATCCATGGTCTTTGATTTAATAATGGTCTAGAGCTCAAGTATTAATGTCCATGGAATGACAAGTCTCAAGAGGAACATATACGTGATTTAAGCATACATGCAAGGACATTATTGAATACTCAAAGAAGAGCCCATATCTTATCCAAGAACATATAGTCATGAATGGCCTATGGAAGAGCTTATAACAAGATAGCACATGGATCAAAGAAGTAACACATGCTCAAGAGTAAAAGAAGGGAGCCATAAATCTTACCGTAGTCCTAAGATTGATTAAATGAACTTTAAGTTCCAAGAGCCGAGTTTACTTCCGCAACAATGCCTAAACCAAGCATATAAACCAATATCAAACTCTAGATTTCCTTATCAAATCATATAAACAAGAATCATGCTAGACTTACCAAGGTTGAATGCTACACCCTTAGGTTTTCCCCCTTAGCTTTTCCTTCAAACTTGTTTTTCCAAGTGTCAATGTGTGTGTGCTGAGAGACTTAAGGGAGGAGGAGGGAGTGTGGCCAACTTTTCAGATTTTTGGATGTGTGTGTGTCGTGAGTGATGAGAGGATGAGGGAGTGAGGCCAAATTTCAGATTTTGAGAAGTGTAGAAAATGGTTTACAAGACTCCAATTCCTTTTATCAAGTGTAGAGATTGCTTGGTCAAAACTTTGCCATCATGGAAGCATGGTTTTCGACCAACTTAACATGATTTTCCACAAGAACCATGGCTCTCCTTACTTGATCATCATTTTCAGATTGGATGGCATATATATATATATGATATATATACATATAATTCTTGGCTTATTTAGTGTGTATATATACATATACACATATGCTGAAAAATGGGAAAAGTTTGGGCCTTTACTTGGGTCAAATTGGGTCAAATTAAGTCTAATTGGGTCGAAATTTCAGTTAACATTGAGGCCCAATCGAGAAAAATATATTTGGACATGCAATACGTGATTTGAAACTAAAACGTTGCTCGTTTACTTGAATTCGTTTTGAATTTCCAAAATTGACGAATTTATAAATTTTTAAGCTAAGGAAATCCGTGGGTGTTACACTCTCTCCCCCTTAAATGAATTTGGTCCCTAGATTCTTACCTTACTCAAACAGATGAGGGTACTTGTCTCGCATCTCATCCTCACGTTCCCACGTAGCCTCTTCTACTTTCTGATTTCTCCAGAGAACCTTGACTTGAGGTATCCTACGATTCCTAAGCTCTCGAACCTGAGAATCTAAGATACGCACAGGCTGTTCTATATATGTGAGGTCGCTCTGGAGAGGAACCTCAACATGTTCCACAACATGAGAGGGGTCAGGATCATATTTTCTCAACTGAGACACATGAAAAACGTTGTGGATTCCGATCAAGTTGAGAGGAAGGTCAAGTCGATATGCTACAGGACCATTTGGAACATATACAGGTGACATATATTTAAAAGCAAAGAATAAAAGATAAAGCACCATTTGGAATAGAGGATCTCATCCCCTTCAAACTTGCCTATCAATAGTGGCACTATGGAGTTGCAGTCATATGGAGAAAAGAAGAAAAGCAAAGTTCTGCATATATAAATGATCTCCTCTATCTTTCCTTCTTCATAATCAACTTAAGTAGATTTTAGCCATCTCAATCCAAATCTAACACCCATATGCATTTATGTGGAAAATGTTTCCAAAATGGGACAATTGTCTTACGGCCTTGAGGTTTGACATGATTACCAATATATCCTTTGAGGTTTGAAATATTATCATTGTACCCTCAACTGTTGGTTTAGCTCATGCATAATTACAGTGACATCTTCTGAGTTGATGCATAATTCAATTACACCCCTTGTTCAAGGGGTCTATTGTAATATTTCCTGATATTTAGAATGTGTAATTATAATTATCAATCAACTGAGCTTATTATAAAGGATGATAGTAATTATTCAAACTTAAGGATTATTTTGATAATTATGCTAAATCTCATGGTGCAGAGGCAATTATCCCTTTTCAAAATGGGTCTGTTTTGGAGGGTGAATGGTTTGACTATACCAAATTAATGTAATATGAGTTTGAGGGATTATGCGGTAAATCAATATGATATATATGGGATATAATGTGGACCCTCTAAATTAACCAAAATTCACCAACGTCCAATTAAATTATATTTAGATACAAAATTTAGAATTAAACCCAATCAAAATTTAAATTTATATTCATATGAAAATTGATAATCAAGTTCAGAATCAAACAATATTTGATCCATCGATAATTCTAATCGCACTATTCTAGTTACTTGCAAATTGTAAGGCACTGCCTATATATATGTTTGGTGAGATTTAAATCATGACATAGTCAACTACCTACAAGTTTAATTAGAATCAAATCATGAAGCAGACAAATTCTGAAACTTGAAGAACATTTATATATTGAGTGAAAATCGAACTCATAATCTCTTGATTGGTTATGAAAGTTAGAAAATTCTTTAAAGACAATTTGTCAATGTCCCAATTTTGTTGGCTTTCGTGTAGAAGATCATTGCTTTGCATGTAATCATCATCACCCTGGTTGTTAATCTTCACTTTGTTGCACTCGCTTTTTGTTATAAAATTGTCATAAGATTTTTAAGATGATATTATTTGTGGGGGTACTTAGCCATTCGAACTAGGAATGATTTTGTATATTGACTAGTAAACTTACACACACACACACACACATACCATCTAAATTATACAATTTTTTAGACATTATCATCTTCTAATGTTCTCAACATAATATTCTACCGTGATTCTTCAGAGTTTGGATCTGTGGAATACGTGATTAATTTTAAGGATATTTTGCATATTCACAAATAACTTAAGGTATTTTCGTTATTTAACACTTTCTTCACATTAAAATCAAATCAGTTTCCAACAAATCATTTCTTGTCTCATTTTCTATTTTTATCCCTCATTAAACAACAAAATACCCTAATGTAATTAAGTGGACAAAAAATCCCCTTGAAATTTGTCACATGCCCAATACATGAAAGAATCATGATAGAATGTCCCATATTACCAGATTATATCTTTAGGTATTTAATCTAATAAAATAATGTATATTTTAATTATTCTTTAAAGTTATTTGGGTGAGATTTTCTTATCAGATTCTGGATTTTTATCATAAATTCAATATTTCTAACCCAAATGATCCTGTAAAGTTGAGATAGATTCAATTAAGAAATCAATAATGAAATTCGAATCAAATTATTCTAATTTGATCCAAATCCGCATAAGAATAACCAATTTTCATAAAAATATTTGAGCAAACATATATGTGGGTCCATAATTATGACTCACAAGATCCACTTGAGTCTTCTGTTCGACATAGGGGTGTAAACAAATATTAAACAGGTCAATCACATTGTATTCATATTCGTATCCGATTAGTTTATTGGATATCCATATCCTTGTCCATTTTTTACGGATATTGAAAAATAATATCCGTATCTCTATTCAACGACTATTAAGTGGATGTGGAATGAATTTGGATATACCCATACCCATTTTATGGTTATATGCTTTTTTGGATACCCGTATCCGAGTATAATTATTCATACCGCATCTATATCCATATTTATATCTGAATGTTATTCTTTGGATATTCATTAGTAAGGTATGTATTTTTCGGATATCTTTATACATATCTATATCTATATCTGATTGGTTTAATTAATTTAGTAAGATCAATCAAATACAACTTGTAAAGTGAAAAGATTAAAAGCCCATACTTCAAATATACATGATGTGGATCGAAATCCGATCCAAATCAAATAGTAGAATGTTGGATCTCCAATTCCGAAAGGTGGAGCATTACCGAAGGCCCTCTTGAATTTGGAGTCAACATTTGCTTTAATGAATGAGTCCCCCCCACCCACCCACCCCTCCCCCATCCCTCCATGGTTCTAGAGTATTTATAATGCTATGGTTTACAGCGCTAGGGTTTATGATTGAGCTAATATGCTGAGAGGCCCCTTCCAATTAGGGTTAAGGTTTGAGAAATACTCTGAACTTAGAGGCCTGTTCTAGTTTCTACACAGTTCAATTATTTTTAGGAACTTGAGGAATATAACAGATACATCATGTAATCCCCCTAGTTTCGATTGGACTCACAAAGCCAAAATGGGAGAGTCCAATTGGGGGTAAGTTAGCTTTATTTGTTTTTTTGCTATCTTAGACAAATACTTTTTCAGGATCCTTGGACCAATTAGTGATCTAGGTTAGAATTTCAATTGAAGCTAATTCTGGCCATTTTCTAAGGCCTTGGAATTTAGGGAATTCAGAGAGTTACTCCTTTTGGAGATCATTAATATGATCTTAGGGGGAACTCTCTTGATCATTTAGTTGACCTCAGTCAAAACTTGAATAGACATTTGCTCTAGGGATCATTTATTTGATCACAAGAGGAACTCATTGAGATATTCATCTCGGGAACCATTTGACTGACCTCAAACAGAACTGGGAGAAATGTTCGTTCCAGGGATCATTTATTTGATCTCAGGTGGAATTCGTTGAGATATTCATTCCGGGAATCATTTTGCTAACCTCAAATGGAAGTAGGAAAAATGTCCGTTTTGGGGATCATTTATTTTATCTCAAGCGAAACACATTGAGATATTCGTTTCGGGAATCATTTTGCTAACCTCAAATGGAACTAGGAGAAATGTTCGTTTTGAGGATCATTTATTTGATCTCAGGCAGAACTCATTGAGATATTCGTTCCGGGGATCATTTTGCTGAAACGGAACTGGGAGAAATGTCCGGGGATAATTTATTTGATCTCAGGTAGAACTCATTGACACTACCAAAAAAAGGGGCTTTTGTGACCGCACAAGTGGTCACTAATTTGCCCAAAAATGGGTCACTGACGGCCTTAGTGACCGCATTTGTGACCACAACGTGCGATCAGAAATCCCCTCGTCAGAAACAGAGATTTGTGACTGGGTTATTCATCGGTCACTAATCAGTGACCGCATCGGCAGTCACAAATCTAAAAAAAAAAAAGCGATCACAAACATAACGTTTACTATTCATTAACTGGTAGTCATCGCGGTCACAAATTAGTGACCGACTTAGTGGCCGTGTAGTGCGGTTACCAAATCAGTGCAAATTAGTGACCGACTTAGTGACCGTGTAGTGCGGTCACCAAATCAGTGACCCCAAAACTACATAATTTGATATCATATTCAGTGACAGATTTAGTGACCGCATGACGCGGTCACTAAATTAGTGACCCCGAAAATACAAAATTTTAGTTCACATTTAGTGACTGATTTAGTGACCAGGTATGCGGTCACAAATTTTATGATCCTGTCAAATCCCAAATTCCAAACTTTCAGAATGTATACAAAATTATATATCGAAATCAAACCTATTTTCGTATTCATTCATAACAATCAACAATGAAAAATAACAATCCATTTCACAAAAATCTAAAATCCAAATCACAACTCAAAGTCTATTATCCATAAAACATTTCAAAAGTTAACTAAGCAAATAAATCCAAACATGCCATGTCACAATTCAAAGTATACTACGCATGAAACATTTCAAAAGTTAGCAAAATAAATCCAAGCACACCATGATTTTGTGTCATCTAAGTGCCTTTACTATCGTCACCAGCTCTATTGTTCACGGAAGAGGCACCTTCCATGTCACCAAATTTTGCAAGCATTGCTTCATATGTCCTTTGTATAGCCTCCTCTTTCTCTCTTATAGCTTCCTCTCTTTCTCTCATTATCTCCTCTTTTTCTCTTATAACTTCTGCTAGCATCTTTGCCTCATCTCTTGCCTTTTGAGCCTCCTCTTTTTCTTTGATGAATTCCTCTTTTACTTTAGACAATGCCTCTTGCAATTGCTTCGGACTAACATAGGTAGATACAGCTGCCGTAGATACTGACTTGGAGGAAGTCCTAGAAGAAACGACATTCCGGTAGTGATAAGTGTTTCCGAAGCTATATATTCTGCCTTTGCTAGGACCACCAACAATTTCAAACCATTTTCTTGCATCAAAAGAGCTGTCCGAAATAGAAGTGCTCTCATTCTGACTCAAATGCTTATGCTCATATTGCTCATATTGCTCCTATTAAAAAACAATAAGAATTAAACATAACCACATAACCACATTACAACATACATTTATTAACATATTTTAACATATATCCACTGTATGTAACCATGTTACCATATTAGTGCATAATCAAGTGCAAGTAGAAAAACAGAAGCTGCTTTAGCCAAACATTGAAAAACAGAAGCATTGTATGTAACCACGTTATAACACTACTTCATAAACAAGTGCAACTAGAGGAATAGAATCAGCTTTAGCCAAACATTGAAAAGGAATAGAATCAGCTTTAGTCAAACATTGAAAAACAACAACCAAGTGCAAGTAGAGGAACAGAATCAGCTTTAGCCACACATTGAAAAGCAGCCACATTACTGCATAACCAAGTGCAACTAGAGGAACCGAATCAGCTTTACCCAATCATTGAAAAACAGCCACACTACTGCATAACCAAGTGCAAGTGGAGGAACAGAATCAGCTTTAGCCAAACATTCAAAAGCAGCCACATTACTGCATAATTTGGTACGAGTTCAAAGACTATATTTGTATCTAGAACAAGGAAAAATGTCCAGTTGCTAATCCAATTTCAAGGCAAAAGAGCAAGATATGATGTCACAATTAAATCAGATTTTGTTATCCAAACACACTCATAATAAGCTAAACAATCGAATTAAGCCAATACTTACATAAACTCTCTTGGATTTATTGTCGACATATTCACCCTTTCCTTTATCTTTACGATGAGTCCTTTCATGAAGCTCGACTTGGCTAACATCTCTACCATCTTTTGCCTAAATTATATAGTTCAAGTTAAATGTTGCAAAAAAATAACAAGGAATTAATGAAAGAGATTTACCATTCTCTGTGCATGCTCGGCAAAAAAAATTGATCCATCGGTGTGCTTAGTGATTGATCCGTCCTTTTCTGTTAATCTATTTTGCTTGGCCTTTTGCACCTCTTTTTATAGGCTGGATCACTCATATGCCTGCTACAAATCGCTTCCCAGCCATCTGAACTTATGTTTTTCAGAACCACCTTTTTTAAGTCGCTAGGATCATCAACACCGATTTCTTTAATGGTTTTCTGCTTAAATCAATAGATGGTATTCTTGAAGTTTCTTTTGTGAGTCTGCTCCCACAAGTGTCTAATATTAACTTCATGTTCAGGCAACCACATGAAGTGTTCCTATCACAACAATGAGAAAAATAAAAAACAAAACAATTGTTTCCCTAAGCATAACCAATTAGCCATAAAATAATTATAAAAAAAACAAAATGAAAAAAAAAAAGAAAAAACTTACTTTAAATTTGCCAAACAAAAATTTCTTTTTTTCTCGAGGAACTTGCTCCCAAGTTGGCCACGGACCCATGTATTTTCTCAAGATATCCATAATTTTACGAGAGGTACTCCATTGTACAAAGCTGTTAAATAAAAAAAAAATACAAGTGAATTTCAATTTTTGATTCAAAGATAGATAGTGGTATCCTAAATAGAAGCAATGCACATAAAGTGTCATTTCCTTTGTCCCCAAATCAAAATCACATGGTGTGTCTGTCCTTTCCTTTTCTCTGTAGTTAAGATGATATCAACTTTGAATATTAGAAACAAAATCAAACAACAGAGAATAATTTATTAATACCCCCTTTTCCATATTAAATAAACTGGAGATAGAGAGGTCCACATGGCTCACCTTTAACTGATAATTATCCGAATGTCATTCTTCAATTTTAACACTACTGCCCACGCCATGTTACTAAGCATCAATGTTTTCTCAATAATGTACATAATGGCTATAGCTGGATACCATAATGGCTGTAGCTACGCAGAATCATGTTTTCTCAATAATGTACATAATTATTCGTAAGTTTCAAATATTTTTCTCAATAAAATACATAATTGTTCTTAACCTTCCCTTAAACATATCCATAATCATCCGCCTCCACTTTCTACAAGAGTTTCGCAATTCATCATTAGAACATCCATAAAGCAATTTATACACCAAATGATACAGAATTACTTAACTGAATAGCATATGATGAAAATTAAAACAAAACAAACAAAACCCCCTTATGAAAAACAGAACTTCGAAAACTTAACACTAAAATTTCGAAAAAAAAGGGAGAGATTTCTTAATAATCAGCCATTAAGATAAATCTTTTTAAACGTGTAATCATTTATAATCAAATTAAGATATCTGGAAATTTTTCAAATGTCATCTAAGAAAAGAAAATCCCTGCCTTGTACTATTAGTTTTGCTCTACCTTGTGGGAATAAAGAATGATACCTATAGATGGTTGATATATGCATGACTGCTTTCCAGATATAAAAACTCAAATTTTTTCACCTTTTTCTCATTAATAACCAAGTAAAAATACCTTTTTTCTCTGTAGTTAAGATGATATCAACTTTGAATATTAGAGAAGCAAAATGAGTTAAATGTTTTTAGACAAACAAATAAAGAGAAGCAAAATGAGTTAAGAAAACATATAAAAAAGTTTAGGGAAAAACAGTAAGAAATGCATAAAAAAAATAAATGAAAAATCACAATGGGTAACTGCAAAAAGGAATGGCAATGTGAACAAAACAAGATCCCAAGAAATGAGTAAAATGCGAGTAAATCACGCACCTCAATGGATTTTCACGATTCCTTGTCCATAGATCTGAAAATTTTTATATATGCTCTTGCTCCGCCCAACAGATCTGAAAATTTTTGAAGTTCTTTTGTGAGGTGAGAAGTGGGAAGAGTGAGATATGGTGAAAATTTTAAACTTCGGTGAAATTTGGGTAAGATTTGTCCCGCCTTCACATCTGAGTTTCGGCTATTGCTTGCTAAAAATGAAGAATACTCTGTGCGCGGGAGCTTCTGCTCTGTAATTTTGTTACTTAGAAAAAGCGTCCAACACTTATTCAAAAAAAGAAAGTGGAGATAATGGTTAATAAGCACTTAGCAGCCCCGTGGTAAGCATGCTTGTTGTCCTTGCATGTGGTTGTGGGTTCGAGTCCATGCTCCAACACTTGGAATTTTTATTTAAAAAAAGTCATCCAAATTGTGATTGTTTAATTCCGATCACTACTGTTCATTAAAAAATAATTTTTTTAAATGTGACGGGATTAGTGACCGCTATGTTTCGATCACTAATTTTAGGCCTAACAGTGACGAAATTAGTGACCGCCTAAAGTCGGTCACTAAATTAGTTACCGTCAGACTTTTATATTAAACAATTAGTGACCGTATTTGTGACGAATATGAATCAGTCACTAATTTTAATGACCGATTACTGACCGCTACAAGCGCGATCACTAATTCCGTCACAAATCCGGTAACTAAACCGGTCACCCATTTTCTTTATGAATAAAGCGTAATCAGTGACGAATCGGTCACTGATTAGGTCACTAATTAGTGGCCGATTGTCGCGGTCACTAATCTGCAGTCACAAAAGCCCTTTTTTGTAGTGTGAGATATTTGTTCCAGCGATCATTTGGTTGATTTCAAGTGGAACTGGGAGAATTATTCGTTCTAAGGATTATTTATCTGGCAAATGTTGTTGTCGTTAAATAAAATAGACATAGACAAGAGAGGCATACCTCACCCCCAACCCAACAAAATGACGAGAAAGTTAAGATAAGGGAACAAATATGCTCATGTAGACACATACAAAACATAATTAGTGCTAACTGCCAAATATGATTTCTTTGTTCTAGGTATAGCATTCATCAAATTTATCTATTAAGAATAGCTAAATCAGAAGATTCTTTTATCTAATAAGTTTGATTCCATTTCCTATCCCATCAAGTACAATCTCAGATATTGGTGCATCAATCTATAAATCAGTGAGTTCCTTGCAAAAGCTCTGGATCATTTCATAATTCAAGCAGCTTTTGCTGCAGAAGTTGCATAGTTCTTCATGTAAATTAAACCAATAGCATAATCTTGATAGAAGTCAAGAAAACTATTGGAAGTGGAAGGTGATAGATGGGATATAACATGATTTACAAAAATTATTAGCATAATTTAAATGCTTGACCTTAAGAAGGTCACCAAAAAAGAAAGAATTGAATCGAATCCAATGCACGGACATTCAATTTTGGATGCTAACGATGTACTTTTGGCAGATGTGGGACATTTAATCAAATGCTTTAATGGAAAACTATTTAGTACATATGTCGCATGAAATACTTACAAAATTAAAAATCATTCAATCTTAGGGATTATAAATATTGGTTGTATGTCAAGGAGCTGAGAGAATTGGGCAATAGAGGATACTAGTTTAATGGAACTTTATTTTCTAGGTACTTAATCAAAATGTCCAAAATTGTCTAGCGTACCTAATATATGGCAGCAACCCATCAGTAGCAAAGCCTCCAAAGCTCTTCTATGGTGCTCTACAAACAGCAATGGGTGCACGAAGAGCTGTTCTTACTACTAAATAGAAATTCCATGGTTTCCTGCTGCAATTGCAGCTGTGTGCGTCCTGTGGCCATCAGCATCAAATGTTGAAGTGTACTGTGTGGCATTAAACATCCCCCTTCTAAAGGCAGAGGCTGCAAAAATGGTGAGCCCAAACAATCTTTCTGCTGCAAGATCCACACGGAAAGTTTCGTGTGACTTGAGAAATTCCAAAAATGTCCGGCAACACAATAAGGAACAATGTGTTTGGATCATGAAAACAAACAAATGTTTTTGCTTTATTTCGATGTTATGAAGGCGGAAAGTTTCGTGTGACTTGAGAAATTCAAAAAATGTCCGGCAACACAATAAGGAACAATGTGTTTGGATCATGAAAATAAACAAATGTTTTTGCTTTATTTCGATGTTATGAAGGCTCTCTTCAACAACAACAAGGTATTACTCTAGGCTCTCATGTTGTTGTCGAAGTTTCATGACTCAGCTGTCAATGTTCTGTGATTGCTCCAAAGTTTTTCAAGCTCTGCTTCCAATCCATGTTGGAATGTTAGTTGGGAATTATGCTTTCATCTTTTGATCTGCTTGAACAAATGTTTCTTTTCCTGCTGAAAACCTTTTGGCAAATCCCCATTTATCGAAATCAAACTTTATCAACTGCTCCATCATATTTAGCATTTTTTTTTTTTCTTGATGACGTCTGCTCTTGTTATTATCTCCATCTCCGAATGCTTGAGCAGCTAATTTTTCTATTATTTTACGACATAATGCGATGCAATTTTTCTATATCACTTGATGAACACAATAGTTTTTTATTTTACAATATTAAATATAATTATATATTTTAAATACGAGTAAATTTTTCTTAAATATTGAATTATTTTGTTAGAATTTTACATAGAATAAAGTTGAAAGTGAAAAAAATTACAATTGGAGCAAAAATTGTAAGAGAAAAATAAACATTAAAGACAAGTTAAAAACTATATATTTTGCTATTATCTTTTAAAGCTACTTTGTCATTACATTTGCAAGTAGGGTTTTTATGATAATATTTTTGTCACAATGTAAAGAATAACTAAAACAATTTTATGCTTATATTTTTATCGATTTCTGTTAGATGTACCTAAGAAAGAAAATCATTACTTTCATATGGGTTTCTGTTAAAAAGTGCTCCAATTTCAATTAGAATCTAACTCAACTAGAATTAAGATCCTTAACTAGCGCACTAATAAATCCTCACCCCTCCCAAGCAATTTTATTTTCATACATTAACAATAATAAGGTCTTTATGAATAACGTTTTTTTTTTTATAGGTGTCTCCATGAATAACTTGATGTCAAAATATATTGATTCCATCTTTCTTGATTATGTGCAATGCATAAGAGAAAGACCTCAATGATGAATGAGATAATGAAGGGGATTAATTAGATTATAATTCAACTCTATAAAATCTTTAACTAATATACTAGTGAATACTTTAAATTAAAATCCGAACTCTCGGTAGCTCGTCAATATTTCAATTCACATAAGATCCCAACCCGTAGAGAAACTTTCTCCTTTTCAGGTGCCTTATTCGGATAAAAATAGGATTATAAAATTACTTTTTTTTTTTTTCACTTGAGGCAAAAATAATATCATAAAAAATTTAATATCATTCTTTTTTTAAAAAGTATGATTGATCAAAAACATTTTACCGCATTAATTAAAGATATTAAATAGTCGGGCCAAATCTTAATTAGATATTGATCCTATAAAATCATATTTATAATCAAATTTTCACTTGAAAAGGCTTTTTTTCCCCCTTAGGCGCCTCATTTTGTAATTGCAAGATAGAATTATAAAATTATTTTTTTTTATTTTTTATGTGATGTAAACATGTCACCTAAAAATTTTATTTATGCAATCCTATTATTATAACTAATAAAAGAATATATTTGCATAAATAATACAAAGCTTATATTGATGAGCTAGTCAAAGCAGCTATAGCTTATCAATTAAGATTCAATTTTGCGACAAAAATTAATACGTTTACCGGCTTTAATCTAATATTTGGTTAAATATAATTTAATTAATAAAGAAAAATAATGTATTAATGAAAAGGTTAAGAATTCATTGGTTAATGGCCCCAACTTCCTCCGTCCACCATGTATTAATGAGTCCAAATTAATGCAAAGGTGGGAATTCATTGGTTTGGTGCATTGCGCCATAAACATGCAATATAAACCTACTTTATGTAAGTTATACAATCATTTATTGTTAAGTTGGTTTAAATAACACATGTCATTTAATTAAGGGATACCTCATGTGAATTAAATAAAAGAATACCTCACTATAGAAATGCCGAGTACCTCACTAAGTTAGTTGTGTATCAATTTAATATTTGCACAATATTTAATCCTTTTTTCAGTCGGAACTCACGCCAACTATGGTATGTCAATTTTCTCCAGTCATAACTTTAGAGTTCCGACAGAAAAATGACTAAATATGCAAAAATTAAATTGAACAGACTAACTCTATTGAGCAATAATAAATAGGACTTTACGTGAAAAGAAGCAAAGTTCAAGGATGAAAATGATAATTTTTCCTAACAATATGTATGAGCTTTTGAATATTCGCAACAAAGTTCGAATGGAGAACCACCGGATTCTTGAAAATTTTGATTGCTTGTCTGCTAGAGAAAAGAACGTGATTTGTAATGGAAGTCAAGGTGATGCTTTCATATATTGATGAATGACACGTATTACAATGACCCCAACCACTTGAGTAGGAGATATTAGTTTTTGTGCAGTTATTTTCTATGAGCACACTCAGAGGCCGTTTGTTGCTTTCTATTTATATATCTATGTGTACTATTAATAAAGCACCATACTCGTTTTGGGCATTTTTATGAGATTTTTGTCGAATAGCTTATACTAATTGTTGTCAGTTTAATCCTTATAACATTAATTTATGCAAAAAGTGTTTACCATTCTCATGACTAGGGACGGGAGTAGGCCAGGTTGCCTATCAAGGGCCTATGGCCTGGCTTATGAGGCCAAGCCTTGCTTAGCTTGTTTAGTGTATAGATTAGGTTAAGGCTTTTGGAAAAACCTATAATGCCTATCAAGCTGGCCTATACTTATAATTTAGTTATATTATATAATATATATTTAATTATTTATATTACTTATATTAATTTATTTTTTTTATCAATTAACTTTATTTAATTTTATATTATGTTCTTAACATTAAGGTTGTATCTTTTTCATATGCATATGGGTTTAATTTAGCTTATAATCATGTTATGTTAGATGATTTTTTTTCTTTGTTCCATGGTTTAGATAAGTATATTATAATTGTCAATTGTTTTCAGTAATAAATATAAATTATAGAGCTTTTAGGCTTACAAAGGCTTATCAAAGCCTTAAGTCTATGAAGACCTGAGTCTATTAAAAGTCTACACATATACAAAATTTAAATTTAACTAGAATTTTAAAAGTCTACACCTCTAGCTTCAATCATCAAAGTCATCACTCATCATAATGGAAATAAATGTGTACATTGACTAAGTCCAAATCTCATGCTAGAAAATTTACACATTTCATTTTCACAATTTCCTATCCCCAATATATTTGAACAATATAAATGTGCGTATGTCTAAAAATTGCTAATATGCATCCCCGTAAATAATCTCATAGAAGTATGGCAAAAATTGTAATAATGTATAATCTCTTCTTCATTGGGTTCTTGTTAGTGATTGGCCTAATTCTGTCCACTCAAAATTCTCTATAGAGAAATGATCGATGGCTCAGAATTGCAGCCATTCCCTATACAGTCCCCACAAGCCAACCGAAGGCGTTCGCCGGTTCCGGTCCGCTACAAATTTTAATGTGGCCGTTGCCGTTTTAGTCCCAAGATTTTGGAACCATGAATTATTAGTGCATGCTTTGTTATTTTCATGTGTGCGGCCAAATTTGAATGTTTGAAATGGTTGAAACTTTGTTCTAAATATTATTTGTGCTATTTGACATGTTGTCCACTAATAGGCAATGTAAGTTTATGTTTTCCAAATGCATTTCTGAGGAAAACGTTTTCCAAGAATGACTCTTGTTTTGGAGGGTGAATGGTTCTGAGAAATTTCTCAAATTGATCTTACCACATACAGTTTAACAGTATTCTATCAATCAAATATTAAAATCATATCCGATCATACTTTTACATACATATTATATATATATATACACACACATCTCCCTCCCCCCCCGCCCCCCCTGTGTGTGTGTGTGTGTAAATTTTAGAACTAAACCAACCCAATTTAAAATTAGTTGTAGCAGATGGCCCAAAACCACATGCATCCTTTTGGCTATAATGGAGCGGACTTTATTATTTAATCCAAATCTGAGCTTAATTTTATGATATTTAATTTATTAAAAATTTTAATAGGCTAGATTTCGAATATAACCATTAATCATAATTGAAATAGGCATATCGAGTATAGAGTTAAGTGATTTGATTTATTAAAGATTGAAAGGCTACCATATGAAGTGACTTTGCACTATGCAAAATGTCATTGTTAAAATCCACATGCATATTAGAAAATATTATATATCAATAATTAATTTCTTTCTAGTATATTGCACCCCACACATGCTAGGACAAACATGATGCATATATAATCCATTAGTAGATAACATTCGAGTTAGATTTTTAATAATTATATTCAAACTTGGTGTTAATTAATTAACACGAGTCATGTAAAATTTTGGGTTGAGCTCCATTATGAAAATCAATAATCCAATTCAGAATCAAATGAAATCCGATCCACAGAAAATTCTAATTGCCACTATTCTATTTGTTAGGAAACTGTAAGACATTTTGGAATCTAATTACATGAAGAAACACTAAAATCATGACCACCAACTTTTGAAGTTACGAATTTCTTTTTTCTTTTCTAAAGAAGCGATTCTACTCAATAAATACATTAATATATCAATAACACTTCTATAACAAACATAAGAAAAATTTTCAACAACACTATCTTGATGTAAAAGAATCTCCAAAGCTACCATTCGATTGAAAAACGGTCATATATATTGAGTGGAAATTGAACTCATAATCTCCTGATTATGAGACATCCACCTTATCGATTGGTTATGGAAGCTTGAAAATTCTTTAGAGACATAATTTGTCAATGTCCTAATTTGGTTGGCTTTCTTGCCGATGATCATTACTTTGCATGTAAACATCATCACCCTGATTGTTATTCTTCATTTTTTGCGCTCGCTTTTCTGTGGGGGGTTTAATTATTCGAATTCTAGGAATGATTTTGTATATTGCCAACTAAACAACTTTTTTTTCCTTTTTTTTTTTGACCTGACCATCTAAATCATACAAGTTTTTGGACTTTGCCATCTTGAAATGTTTTCGACATAGTGTTCTATCGTGATCTTTTAATGTGTAAATCTATTGAGTACGTGACCAATATTAAGGACATTTTGCCTATTCACAAATAACTTATTTTCGTTATTTAATGCTTTCTTCACATTAAAGTAGACTCAATTATCAACAAATCATTTCTTGTCTCATTTTCCCGTTTTTATCCCTCATTAAACAACAAAATATCCAAAGTTATTGAGTGGACAAAAAATCCCCTTGAATCACATACCCAATACATGGAAGAATCATGATAGAATATTCCCTATAAATACCATATTATATTTTTAGGTATTTAATCTAATAAAATAATGTATAATTTAATTGTTCTTCAATGTTATTCAACTGAGATTTTCTTATCAGATTTTGGATTTTTATCAAGAATTCATGTTTTGTATTTCTAATCCAAATGACACTATAAAATTGACTTAGATTCAATTATGAAATCGATAATGAAATTCGAATTAGATTATTCTAATTTGATCCAGGTTCTGCAAAGGAACAACCATTTTTCGTAAAAATATTTTAGTAAACATAAATGTGGGTTCATAATTATGACTCGCGAGGGGCACTTGAGTCTTGTTCGTTATAGGGGTGTAAACAAATATTAAACAAATCGAATATACTGTATCTATTTTAAGTAGCATAAATAATGTTCATTGTTAGAAAATGGAACTTGGACCTAACTCAACCCCAAAAGTTAGCTTGTGAGGTG
>JACFYI010003652.1:513373-531011 GCA_014898755.1 Handroanthus guayacan
CAAAGTTTTGAATACATAAATTATCCCCTCCTCTTCCCCCCTTCATAATCAACTTACAATATTATTTCAGCTATCTCAATTCAAACCTAACACCCCTATGAATTTCGAGGGAAAATGTTTCTGAAAAGGGATAATCATCTCTGCACCATTAATGAGATTTGGCATAATTACCAAATTATCATTTGAGGTTTAAAAAATTATCATTACATCCCTAACTGTTAGTTTAGCTAACACATAATTACAATTATATCCCTTGAATTGATGTATAATTTCAATTCCACCCCCTTGTTCAAAGAGTCTATTTATAATATTTCGTAACATTCAGAAGATGTAATTGTAATTATCCATTAGTTGAGTTAATTGTAAAGGGCGATAATAATTATCCAGATCTTAAGTATTATTTTGATAATTATGCTAAATTTCAGGGTGTAGAGGTAATTATCCGTTTTCAAAAATGGGTCAGTTTTGGAGGGTGAATGGCTTTACTGTACCAAATTACTCTTGTTATGAGATTAAGGGATTATGCAGTACATCAATAAGATATGGACATGAGATGTACCCCGTAAATCAACCAAAATCCAGCAAGGCCCAATCCGCTTATTAGCATATACAAAATTTATAACTAAACGTCTAAACCCAACCAAATTTAAAATTTGTAATATTAGAATATGGTTCTAAACCACATGCATCCTTTAGCGCTGTAATGGAGCTGATTTTATTACGGATTTAATCCAGATCTGATCTGAATTTTATGATATTTAATTGATTAAAAGATTTCAATAAAATAGATTTAATTATAAATATTCAAAATTTAAAATACGTAGACCTAGTATGAAATGAAGTGATTCGACCGATTAAATATTGAAGGACTACTCTATAAAGCGTCTTTGTAATATGCAGAATGTCATTGTTAAAATTCACGTATCATAAAATAAAATAATCACTAATTAATTTTTTTTTTAGTTGCATTGAACATGGCACATGCTAGATTTAAATGCACACAAGGACAAGTATAATGCATATATAATCCGTTAGTAGATAACATTTTGAGTTAAATTTTTAATCAGATTCAAACTTGGTATTAATTAACATAAGGCTTATAAAATCTTGCGTTGAATTGAATTATAAAAATCGATAATCAAATTTAGATTGAAACAAAATTCAATCCATTAATAATTCTAATCTCTGCCGTTCTACTTGGAAGAAAATTGATAGGCATTTTGAAGACATGTTATATAAATCTATGATCTCCAACTTCTGAAGACTTGGAGTCATCGTTGCACTTTAAAATGAAGCAGTACTGCCTCGCTTGTACCTTTTATAAGATAGGTACGGTTCAATTCATTCTCCGGCTCTGCTAACTTGATCTTAAATAAATAAATAAATAAGCGTTGGGGGGCGGGGGGGGGAGATTGGCAACTTTGAAGGCTTGGAAATTCTTTAAAGACATAATTTGTCAATGATCCCTTTAGCAGCTTGGCCGAAAGCATTTGCTCTTGTGTCAGCTTTCTTGCAACGGATCATTGCTTGCATGTGATCATCATTACCCTTATTTATTTATTTATTTTTATTTTTATTTATTTATTTTATTTTATTTTATGTTTTTAAATCATTACCCTTACTGTTAGTCTTCATTTGTTGAGCCCCCTTTTGTTATAAATTTGCCAGGGATTTTTAAGATGGTCTTATTTATCAAATAGAATCATTTATTTCGAAATAATCCACTATCTGTTGTTTCATATTTTAAAAATATGCTAAGTATATTAATTTTTTTTTCATAAAAATGCATGATTGTAGATGTTATACGTTTGTAAATATATATTCTATCAGAAATGTTCAAAGATGGTGAAGTATAAAAAATCTTTACAAGAAAAATAGTACATCCAATCTTTACATCAATACATGACATAAACAACATTCGAAAATCAATAATAACAAGAAAAATTCTCTAACAAAGCTATTATATAGTAGAAAATCAACAAAGCTATTATTCAATAGAAGAAAATACCCACATACGTTGAGTAAGAATTGAATTTATAACCTCATGATCATATTACCTCCCCAGCCAATTCTACTTTTCACCATCTTTTTGTTGATCTATAACCTTATATTTATTGAAGGGGTATATGTGTTGTAATCCCTCCATTGGATGGAATATATCCAATTTTAACAAGGTGTTGTTAGTTTTCTGTGTTCACTGGTTGTGGAAGAAGAATCTTGCTTTATCTTGCTTTTATTTTTTGTACAACTATTTTCTATGAGCACGCTCGGTGGCCGTTGGTTGCTTCTTAGCTATCTATACTTTTAATAAAGCACGATACTCTACTTAATCTTTCTAACAGTAATTTATGCAGGAAGTACTTACAATTCTCAATAATTTTTGTAGGAATTATTTCAGAATTCACTCATAAATCATAGCCCACTAATTACCACTTTTTATAAACATATAATCACGCATGTTTACATATATATATATATATATAGATTAATTAGGGATAGTTATCGTATTATACATTTAGGTATTTTGTCTAATAAAAAAACGTATATTTGTACAAAAAGATATAGCAAAAGTGAAAAGGAAAACATAAAATTGAGTGACAATGTGAAAATTGTCACTAATTCGATATAAATAATATAGAAGTTATATTTTCTCACCAAAAAAAAAAGATTTAACAAACTTGATAGTCAAAAATATAATGTGATTATATTGTGACTATTGACAATAAGTGATACATGTATAGTGATTACGTACCTAGTGACAATAAAAATTTTATCACTAAATTGCAGTGACAATTTTTGTTTGTAACTAGATCGCCACTATAGATGTGTCAGTAATTGTCCATAGTGACAATTTGAAACACCATTTATTGTTATTAATGAACTATATAATGATAATATAAAAATTATTGCCACTAAAATTATATAATTAGTGACAAATGAATATCATTGTCACTTAATATTAATTAAAGTGACAATTTTTATGTCGCTGTATATTTTTTTGTCACTCATGTAAGTTTTTTTTTTTTTTTTTGTAATGTACTTTTCTAAATTTTTTGTTTATTTTTATTAATGGGATCAAATTTTCTTATCAGGTCTTTATCAAATTCAAATTTTGTATTAATTGACCCATATGATCCTGCAAAATTTCGAGTCAATTCAATTATAAAAATCGATAATCAAATCCAAATGAGATTATCCTAGTCTAATCCAAGTTGTACATATTTCTTCATAATAATAGTTGAGTAGACATAATGCGGGTCCAATATTTATGAATCGCAACGCGCATTTGGGTCCTCTCTTCGCGGACAGCTTCAGTCATGAGCGGAGACTTTCAAAGTCACCAAAATGGAAGCAAATCCTTACCACATCCAATTTCGAACATTGATTAAGTCCAACTCTCGTGTTGGAAAATTTTACACATTTCGTTTTCACGATGTT
Organism: Handroanthus guayacan; assembly: GCA_014898755.1. Classification (NCBI taxonomy): domain Eukaryota; kingdom Viridiplantae; phylum Streptophyta; class Magnoliopsida; order Lamiales; family Bignoniaceae; genus Handroanthus; species Handroanthus guayacan. The sequence continues at coordinate 516,812 of JACFYI010003652.1, forward strand.
CTCTCCTCATGCATGTATCTGGAATATAAATATATGCGTAGATCTAAAAATTGCTAATATGCATGCTGATAAATAATCTCTTAAAAACATGATGAGAGTTGTAATGATACATAATCTTTTCTTCATTGGGTTATTGTTTATGTATAACCTGAATCTGTCCGTTCAAAATCCTCTGCCAACTACATATGATCGAAGACTTAAGGGTCTTGTGAAGCCACCTCCATCACCACTCCACAGTATAGGGCCACGTCCCAGGCATGGCCCCCGCCAACCCCGCCACCGTTCACCAATTTCTACGCCGTTTCCACCTCCTCCACCACTACCACCACCACCATGATGCTTCAATACACAGCCTAGAGAATGCTTCCCGGTGTTTCCCCCGCCCCACCACCGCCCAGCAATTTCGACGCTGCCACCTCCACGTACACCATGCTCCAGTAGACGGTGTATCCCACGCTTGCTGCCCCGCCGCAAGGTTCCAGTAGACCTCATATCTTGCGCTCGGTGCAGTGCTGCCGCCGCTGCCCATCAATTTCTATCTCGTTCCCACCGCCGCTGCCGGCGGCAACCTATTAGTCCTAAGTTGTCATGAATTATGAATGCATGTTTCGTTATTTTCATGTGTGTATCCAAATCAGAATGTTTAAAATGGTTGAAACTTTGTTCTGAACATTATTTGTGCTACTTGATATGTTGTTCTCTAATAGGCAATGTAAGTTTATGTTCTCCCAGGTTCAGTTGCTTGGAGAACGATTTTAAGAATGGGTCTTGTTTTGTCCAATAGGATTCTCTATTATAAAATGATATTTCATCTATTATTTTATGTCTTAAATATATGTCAAGTGTGCTAAATTTTTCCTTATAAAAACACAGAGGTGTGAATACTGTACACTTGGCAAGTATTCGTGTAGTGGAATAGATGATGGAACATGAATTGAAATAGAGGATGCAAAATGCTTGTTCTGTTTTGGATATATAGTGGTGGTGCCAGAAAATATTTTCACTGGAGTCATTAATTGGCGAGAAGTGCCATTAAAATTTATATTAACAAGAATAAAACCAAAACCTATTAAAATATAACTAAAAGTATATAACTAAAATAAAGCAATTACAAGTGAAAAAGTCAATGATAACTGCAAAGTATTTTATAATTGTCTACGTCGGTTTCCCATAAATTGGAATAGCTTCATAATTGCCACATTGGAAACACACATCAAATACTTCTTTTTTTATTTTTATTTTTGCCCCCTATGTAAGCATACAGTCATTTAACCATTCATTTCCTATCCAATTTCTAAGTTAATTTTTTTATGTACTTCAAAACAGAAAATGTCATCTCCACAGTTGCAATTGACAAGATAAATGCCAATTTCAAAGGTAGATGTGTGTGGATAAACAGTGTTCCTCTTTGTCTTCTCATTTTTGAGTGAGACAACTAATTCCTTGACAATTCGAAAATTCTTCATCCAATCACACCCAAAATGTAGTCTTCAGGTTGCATATATACCAAGGGTTATAATATCCATACTAGAGAAATAAGATGAGTAGAACTTGGCCAACTCAATGAGACTTTTTTTATCAAATAAATAATCGAGATTCAGACAAATTGTACATGTAAGCAACTTTGGACCTTAATATTTTAATTTATTATTAAAATTATTAGCTTATTTTTTAGATCTTTTTCTTTTCTTTTCATTTGTTTTTTTGCTTTAAACCTTGTTCTCTAATTGCCACCAAATTTTGTGGCAAAATTGCATTTTTTTCATCCCACAAGATTTGAGGTTGAGTATTTTCAGTTCCAAGTTTTCTAAACTCATGAATTTAGTCCCAAGTTTTTAAAAATATTGTATCATTAGTTCTGAAACCAACTTTCTATCCAAAAATTAGAGGAACACGTGCCAAACTCGTGTTTTTTGGACGGCCACTCACTCCACACTTGTCACGCTCCATTAATTTTTGGACAAAATTTTGGTTTTGGGACTAATGTTGCAAAATTTTTAAAAACTTAAGGCTAAATTCTTGAATTTAAAAAACTTGGGAGTGAAAATGCTGATCCCCTGTCTTGTGGGACTAAAAATGTAATTTTGCCAAATTTTGAAGAAGTAATCATACTATTTACTTCATTAATGAAACAAAGAAAATTTGGGGTTTTCTTATTGTCAAGAAATTATAAATGCATTTATTGTTGGACCCCTCGTTATAGAATTTTGTCATTGGTCATTTGGTAGAGAAAAATCAATAAATGGTCAATTTTAAATATATGATAAAGAAATCTCTCTCTCTCTCTCTCTCTCTCTCTCTCTCTCTCTCTCTCTCTTATTTGAGTGGGGTCATTGGACCTCATAATTATAAATGTGGCTCCGCCACTGTTTCGTAGGGTAAATGGTTTTGAGAAATTCTCAAAATGGCCTTACTAGATAAAATTTAATTATCACTATTCTATCAATTTCTATCAATTAAATATAAAAATCACATCCAATCATATTTACACACACACACATATATATATAAATTTCATATATATAATTACACACAGAAAGTATTATCAAACTGAAATTTCTCTCCACAAATTAAGCATGAAGTAGTTTATTTTGACATCCAAAGGGGGCAAACAAAGAAACAAAAAATAAAAAAATTGCTTCCTTAAAACATATTTTAAATGTTACTTAATTCCCCAAAATCATTATTATCCGTCCAAACATAAACAAGCACCCATGTGTGCCATTGTGAATGATGAGCATGAATCTTTTATTGCCACTATTATTGCTGCGATGTTAAAAAGTGTTCAATTTTATACGACTACTTATTTGATTATAAATATGTGTGTGTGTGTGTCTGTCATGCAATTAATAACTTGCTTAAAAACATGGCGAGAAAATCTGGAAGAGCTTCAAGTTCATGTTAAACAATCAAAATTCTAATCAGTCATGTTTTTGGAGGACTATTCTTGCAATCTACTTGATAAAAGCTACCATTAGGAATTCAGACGTAGATTACAATAGGGAAAATTGTCATTTTTATTATGCAACTTTGCCCCTTTTCACTTAAGATCTTATTTGTTTATGCTCAACAAACTAAGTTAGTTATGTATTGATTTAATTTTTGCACATCTAGTCCTTTGTTTCTTTTCAGAACTCATGCCAACCATGACACATCAGTTTCTCCGACCATAATTTTAGAGTTCCAGCAGAAAAATGACTAAATGTGCAAAAAATAAGCTGAACAAGCTCATTTTATTGAGCAATAATAAACAGGACTTTAAGTGAAAAGGAGCAAAATTATAGGACGAAAATGACAATTTTTCGTTATAATGTATGAGCCTTTGAATATTCACAACATAGTGCAATGGAGAACCATCTGATTTCTGAAAATTTTGATTGCTCATCATCTGGAGAAAAGAACATGATTTTAATGGAGGTCAAGATGATGCTTTTATATACGGATGAATGATGAATATTAAAAGGATGACTCATAGTGAAGGTCTACATTATTACCAATGACCCTAACCGTCTTAGCAAAAGCTAGACGGTTACTTTGAAATACACAATGAGGTCGTTGCGAACACGTCAACAATAATTGATCCCCTTTTTTATGACATATATAAAAGGAGTATTTTTAGTGCTTTAGAACCATCAACAACTTTACATGTGATACCATCTTTAGAATTCTCATCAAGTGAAGCAATGGCCGCAGGTGCGGGGCTTACTTTCCAGGTCATGCAAGAACGGATCGGGTACCATCTAGATAGCTACTAATAAGCACGGATCTTAATGATGAGAGGTATAGACTGTCCCCAAAGGATATTTTAGATATTTCATCACCAATCTGATTTATTCCATATCATTATTCCTCTAACTTCTTAAGTATTTTTGAGATCAAGTTCGTGTGGAATGGAGAGAGTCCTTTAATCTAGTTCGCTCTTTTTGATGACATGGCAAAGCAGAACAATCAAAACGATCAAAACCAAATTAAAACTGTCGTCATGGCATCCTCCGAAGAGGAAGGGAAGGGCCTATGTAGAAGAAGCACAATATGCCAAGGGCAGTAAAATGAAAATAATATATACAAAATATATTTATGTTTAATTAATTTAATTTGTACATAGTACGCGATACATATTAGTATTGACACTAATAAGAGTACCCAAAAAAAAAAAAGAAAGAACAAAGTGTACTCTTGTTTTAAATGTACCTCTGCATAAAAAAGACCAGAACTTTTACCTTTGTTCTTGGAGAGAGCAGTTATTTAGGTAAAACCACTTTCGTTCCAGCATTGCCATTGTTCTTGGGAGATTTCATGAGCCCCACAGGGGCTCTGAGCACATTCCCCCTCACATTCATTCTTGCAAACCATATGTATCTCATGGCTAAGAAAACTTACTTCCCTCAGAAAAAGTGGCATTAGCTTAATGTCTGTTCTTTTGATTTCATCTCTATTGCAGCTGGAATTCCCGCCTTATGGCTCATTTCTGTATATTCTACTTTTTACCATGTTTTTGCTGATTTAGAACCTTGTAGTAACTAAAGGGGATTTGTGTTATGTGATCCCTGAATTGTGTTATCTCCATTTTGATATCCATTTTTAAAAGGTGTAAATTGAATTTGTTAGTTTTAGTTTGTTAGATTACTAGTTGTGGAAGAAGATCTTGTTTTATCTTTGCTTTTAGTTTTTGTACAATTATTTCTAAAAGCGCTTTTTATCTATATACGCTTGTGTACTATTAATATATAAAGCACCATACTCATTTTGGGTTGTTTGTACGTGATTTTTGTAGAATGCTTCTACTAATTATTATCTATTTAATCCTTATAATAGTAATTTATGCAGAAAGTGTTTATCATTCTCATAACTAGGGATGAGGATAGGTTAGGCTGCCCATCAGGGGCCTATGGTCTGGCTTATGAGACCAGGCCTTGCTTAGCTTGTTTAGCATATAGATAAAGTTAAGGTTTTTGAAAAACTCATAATATCTATCAGACTGGCCTATACTTATAAATTAGTTATATTATATTATATAAAATATATTTAATTATTTTATTAATTATATTATTATATTTTTTATTTTTTATTAATTAACTTTATTTAATTTTATATTATATTCTTAACATTAATGTTGTATCTTTTTCATATGCATATGGGTTTAATTTAGTTTATAATCATGTTACGTTAGGTGATTTTTTTCCTTTGTTTTATGATTTAAATAAGTATATTATAATTGTCAATTGTTTTGAGTAATAAATATACATTATCGAGTTTTTAAGCCTACGAAGGCATATTAAAATCTTAAGTCTATTAAAAACTAAGTCTATTAAAAATCTACACATACACAATATTAAATCTAACTAGAATTTTAAAAGTCTACACCTATAGCTTCAATCAACAGCCGATTGGTGAAGACTTTAAAATCATCACTCATCGTAATGGAAATAAATGTGTACATTGACTAAATCCAAATCTCGTGTTAGAAAATTTACACATTTCATTTACACAATTTCCTACCCCTATATATCTGAACAATAAGAGATGTATTTAAAGTCTTTGAATAGGAGATGGAACGCCATCTGGAATAAGAGATCCCATTCCCATATTGAGTGGAAATCGAAATCATAATCTCCTGATTATGAGACATCCACCTTATCGATTGGTTATGGAAGCTTGAAAATTCTTCGGAGACATAATTTGTCAATGTCCTAATTTGGTTGGCTTTCTTGCCGATGATCATTACTTTGCATGTAAACATCATCACCCCGATTGTTATCCTTCATTTTGTTGCGCTTGCTTTTTTGTGGGGGGTTTAATTATTCGAATTCTAGGAATGATTTCGTAAATTGCCAACTAAACGTCCTTTTGCTTTTTTTGACATCACCATCTAAATGATACAATTTTTTGGACTTTACTGTCTTGAAACGTTTTCGACATAGTGTTCTATCGTGATTTTTTTAATGTGTAAATCTGTTGAGTACGTGACCAATTTTAAGGACATTTTGCCTACTCACAAATAACTTAAAATATTTTCGTTATTTAACACTTTCTTCGCGTTAAAGTAGAATCCATTATCAACAAATCATTTCTTGTCTCATTTTTCTGTTTTTATCCCTTATTAAACAACAAAATATCCAAAGTTATTGAATGGAAAAAAAAAATCCCTTGAATCACATACCCAATACATGAAAGAATCATAATAGAATATTCCCTATGCCATATTATACTTTTAGGTATTTAATCTAATAAAATAATATATATTTTAATTGTTCTTTAATGTTATTAAACTAAGATTTTCTTATCAGATTTTGGATTTTTATCAAGAATTCAAGTTTTGTATTTCTAATCCAAATGATCCTATAAAATTGAGTTAGATTCAATTATGAAATCGATAATGAAATTTGAATTAGATTATTCTAATTTGATCCAAGTTCTGCATAGAACAACCATTTTTCGTAAAAATATTTTAGTAGACATAAACATAGGTTCATAATTATGACTCGCGAGGGGCACTTGAGTTTTGTTCGATGTAGGAATGTAAACAAATATTAAACGGATCGGATATACTGTATCTGTATTCGTAAACGATTAACCAATTGGACATTCGTATCCTTGTCCGTTTCTGGTGGATATTAAATGTATATGGAACGAATTTTGGTAGTCCTAAATTCAAAGTTATCCCAAATTATTAAGATAATATCTTGTCATGTAGTAGTCCTAAATTCAAAGTTGTGATCCACTTTACTTCATATGCTTATCGTTCGTCCAGGCTCGAAGGCCATGAAAACAGAGAGAATTGCTGAAATTGCCTTAATAGTTCCATAAATCAACTGCCATCATCTTTATGCCATTTGCGCTAGTTTTCGTGAAAGCATTCCATCTGCCCTGTCCTAATGGCTAAGTAAGAAAGATCTCATTCAACCCCAATTCTTCCTTTCACTACTTATGAGTTATTGGGCAGCTCGTTAGGTGCCTATGTTCTTTATGAATAGTGGTATCTGTAGATTCTGAAGCATTCTTTATGGATGCTACTATAACTAAGTTTCAGGTGCTAAACTTACGCTAGCCAAGTTCGTGAAAAGAGTGACCATTTGGTCATTCATCTGGGAGTATCTTCAACTCAGGCTTGGAAGGTCCCTAAAAAGAAGTATGGCCCTAGTCTTGCAGACTAGAAACTTATTATTTTCAAAAGCCACTAATTTTGGATCTAAGAAACCACCAAATATGACAAACCAACGGAAAATATGTCAGCAGGCAAAAGATTTCGAACTCAATAACGTGCTGCACAATATCTTTAAGGCTTTACCCGGGAAGCCAGAATCTGAGCTTTCAAGTCCGTAAACATCTGCATACGTATGATAGCCAGTCAGGTCAATTGCCACACACTACTAATATTTCATGAACGTGTAATTGTATCAAGGAAAATTCAATTGGTATCAAGCTTCAATCGGGACGAATCCTCTATTCCAAAATGGTATTTCATCTCCTATTCCATGCTTTACATACATGCCACGTGCATCAAATATTTCCTTGTAAATATATTTAATAATAAATGCAATACACATGGCATGTATTTAAAGGCATGAAATAGAAGATGAATACGGGTGACAGCCAATCAGTTCAATTGCCACATAACATGTAATTGTATCACGGAAAATTCAATTGGTATCGAGCTTCAATTATATATCTCAGAGAACACATAAAGGGAAAGTAACAGCCAGAAACAATTGCTAAGTATCAAGCTCAACATTGGCCTACTAAGACTCCACTGGTTGCTGCAGTCCTAAATAAAACAATCTCAAAGAGGGTTTTGAGTATCTGAGAAATAAAGCTTTTAAGTTAGATTAAGCTAAAAAGATAAGAAATAATTTTGTCGTAAATAGAAAACAGGTTGAGTTCGGACAATGATGCGACTCTGATAGATTTAACATAGTCATAAAAAAATATGACATTGCCCAGAAAACCATCCTTATAGAGCTTGAAGCTTGTTAAGAAAAAACCATAAAGCATAAATGGTCTTAAATTACCCTAGAAAAGTCATTCCAGCACCTATCGTCTGGTGGAATTATTGCTTGCATACAGATTTTATTCCACCTTTATGTTCTTTATTTTCTATTCTCAACCAAATTCTAATTACATCAGCAGCAATCTTCGATAATTTGTATTCCAAACTAACATATAAGGGATTCCGTGTTATTTGTTGAACAAAATGCACCCCGATCAGACATATTCTCAAAAACCTGGTTAGAGAGAGCCCCTTCTGAAACGCCAAAGTTGACATGTTCAATCATCACATAGTTGTCTGTACACCAAAGCAAACCTTCCGAAACAGTGTCACACTATTTCATGAAAAAGATCACTCAGAAATGTATCTAGTATAGGATAAAGTAATCCAAGTTGACAGTAGAAACTACAAGGAAACATCTCCTTAAGTGTATGCATCTGTGCCAGGTTTCAAAACGGTTAGAAAATGTGAAAACCAACGAACGAGAGAAAACAATTTCGAAGCAAATAAAGAACAAAACCTACTGCTGGGCATTCTGCAATGTGTCTGGCAAGATTAACTGCGGCTGGTGATGTGGGCGCCTCCCCCATGGTAATGTTGTTGAAATAGAAAGCAGCCAAGTTATCGATTGCAGATGCACACTGCCATAGCGAAAAATTGAAACATTCTCAGTATGACCATGAGATGAGCTTTAACATTGCTGTGCTAAAATTTAATAATCCTACAGCCTCGCCCAATTCTCACTACTGTGTCGATCACATGCAAGAGAGTGGATATTAAACCGATATGGAACAAGTTTAGTTATATTCATATCCGTTTATAGTTATATGCTTTTTTGGATATCCATATATGATTGTAATTATTCTCATCACATCAATATCCATATTCATATTGGAATGTTGCTTTTTGGATATCCATTATTCAAATGTATATTTTTTTAATATATCTGTGTCAATATTTATGTTCATATCCGATTGGTTTAATCAATTTAGTAAGACCAATCAAATACAACTTCTAATGTGAAAAGACTAGAAGTCCATACTTCAAATATATAAAAGATTTTAAATACATTAAAAAATATTAAAGTATATCATGTGCAGTATAATATTTTTTAAAATATTATTTAATATATATAAAGTACATAACTTTGGTTTTTTTTTTTTTTTTTTTTTTTTTTTTTTTTTTTTTTTTTTTTTTTAAAACAAAAAGGAAAATTCCATTACTCAAAACAAACAGAACGGTATACATACTATCCAACAAAATGCAACAAACAACAACATTAAAGACTAAGAGGCTTCCTCTGGCTTGTTCCTGCACACCACTCCAAATAAAGCAAACTCCTCAGTGTCCAGCTTGCTCCGCACCGCTTTAAGCCATTGAAAAGGAACCATATCAGTCTCAAATTCAATATTATCCACGCAGCCAATCAGGGACCATGTATCTTTGGCTATAATGCATTTGGTAAGAGCATCTTCTATCATTTCCTCCTCACGACCACAGACGGGGCAAGAAGGATTCAACAGATATTAAACGAATCAAATATATGATTATCATATTTGCATCCGTTTACAGTCCAATATCTCTTAATCGAATACGGATAATATTTCCACTTTAAATGGATACAAATGACATCTCATATAAACGAATATGAATGTGAATGGTAATTAAATTTTCGAATATCCATTAACACGCTAGTTCAAACTACAACTTCAGTCATGATCGATGGGTTTGGTGGAGACTTGGAACTTGGAAGTCATCATAGTGGCAGCAATTGCGTACCGTCCAATTTCCAAAACTTGGAAGTCCAAATCTCACGTTTGACAATTTCACACATTCCATTTTCACAATGTCCTCTCCCCATATATATATATAGGTTAACGTACGAACCTAAAAAATTGCTAATTTGCATGCTAATACATAATAATCTCTGAAAAGCATGATGAAAGCTATAATAATACATAAACTCTTCTTTATCGGGTTCTTGTTAATATGTGGTCTGAATTTGTCCAGTCAAATTTCTCTTTCTAAATATGATCGACGGCTTAGACATAAGCAGCCATCTCCGCCAGCGCCACGTGTCAGCAAACCGAGTCGCCAAATCAACGCACCAGGCCATCCAACTATACAAGATTGACTCACCAAGACCTGCAGCGATCTCTCTTGCCCCGCTACCAGCCATCTATTTCCACGCTGCTTCCAGGCCGCACTAGTCCTAAGTTTTTGGAACTATGAATTGTTAGCAAACATTTTTCATTATTGTTAATTATTTCTATGCAAAGTTGTGATGAGTTTGTTGGGCTATCTACAAAATCTTATAAATATTGAATATTTTTCTCCACATTCATAACTGATACTGCGTCCAATGCAGATAATATGCATGTTTATATATATGCTTGATTTATATGCTTAAAAGTTTATATTATAAAAGAAATTAATGCATGTTTTGTTATTTTTCATGTGTCCGGCAAAATTAGACAATATATATATATATATTGATAAATCTTCTGAACATTATTCGTGCTACTTGACATGTTCTCTAATAGGCAATGTAAGTTTATGTTTTCCCTTTGTTGAGTAATGAGCTTAATGAATATCTTGGTTAGATGTGCCTAATTAGTAATTGCTTGTTAGTAACTAGATATTGATTAAAGGGTGATAATGAATTAGACAATTAATAGAAGCTTCAAGCTTGCCTATAAATAGTAGACACTATTGAGCTGCAGTCGTGTGGAGAAAAAAAGAAAAGCAAAGTTTTGAATATATAAACTATCTCCTCTATCTTTTCTCCTTCATGGTCAACTTAATTATATTTTGGCCATCTCAATCCAAATCGAACATCGATATGCATTTATGGGGAAAATGTTTCTTAAATGGGACAATTGTCTCTACACCCTTGCAGTTTGACATAATTACCAAAATATTCTTTGAGGTTTGAAAAATTATTATTACACCCCAACTGGTAATTTAGCTCACGCATAATTATAGTTATATCGTCTGTGTTGATGCATAATTCAATTACATCCCCCTTGTTCAATGGGTCTTCTGTAATGTTTCTTGATATTCAAGATATGTAATTGTAATTATCAGTCAACTAAGTTAACTGTAAAAGGTGATAATAATTATTCAAACTTAAGAATTAATTTGATAATTATGCTAGATCTCATGGTTTAGAGGTTATTATCCCTTTTGAAAATGGGTTTGTTTTGGAGGGTGAATGGTTTTGCCGTACCAAATTAATCTAATATGAGTTTGAGGGATTATGCGGTAAATTAATAAGATATGGGATATAACATGGACCCTCTAAATCAACCAAAATTCACCAAGGTTCAATCAACTTATATTTATATACAAAATTTAGAATTAAACCCAATCAAAATTTAAACTTATATTCATATAAAACTCGATAATCAAATTCAGAATCAAGCAAAATCTAATCCATCGATAATTCTAATTGCCACTATTCTATTTGTTCACAAATTGTACTATATATACGTTTGCTGAGATTTAAATCATGACATGACCAACTACCAATAAGCTTAATTAGAATCAAATCATGAAACAGACAAATTCTGAAACTTGAACAACATTCGATTGAAGAACATTTATATATTGAGTGAGAATTGAGCTCATAATCTCTTTATTGGTTATGAAAGCTAGAAAATTCTTTAAAGACAATTTGTTAATGTCCCAATTTTGTTGGCTTTCTTGTAGACGATCATTGCTTTGCATGTAATCATCATCACCCTGATTGTTAATCTTCACTTTGTTGCACTTGCTTTTTGTTATAAAGTTGTCATAAGATTTTTAAGATGATATTTTTTGTGGGGTACTTAACCATTCGAACTAGGAATGATTTTGTACATTGCCTAGTCAACTTATATATATATATATATATGTGTGTGTGTGTGTGTGTGTGTGTCACCATCTAAATTATACAATTTTTTAGACTATCATCTTCTAACTTTCTCAACATAATATTCTACCGTGATTCTTCAGATTGTGGATGTGTGGAGGTAGTGACTAATTTTAAGGATATTTTGTCTATTCAAAAATAACTTAAGGTATTTTCCTTATTTAACAATTTCTTCACATTAAAATAGATTCAGTTACCAACAAATCATTTCTTGTCTCATTTTCCTATTTTTATCCCTCATTAAACAACAAAAATATTCTGAGTGGACAAAAAATCCTCTTGAAATTTGTCACATGCCTAACACATGAAAGAATCGCGATATAACAACCAGTTTTCATAAAAATATTTGAGTAGACATGAATGCAAGTCCATACTTATGACTCGCAAGGCCCACTTGAGTCTTTTGTTCAACATAGGGGTGTAAACAGATATTAAACAGATTGAATACACTGTATCCATATTCGTATTCTATTAATTGATCGAATATCCATATCTATATCTTTATTCATTTTTTGCATATACTGAAAAATAATATCCGTATCTCTATCCAGCGGATATTAAGTGGATGTGGAATGAATTTGGAGATATTTGTATCCGTTTGTAGTTATATGCTTTTTTGGATATCAGTATCCAATTTTAATTATTTGTATTGCATCCATATCTATACTCATATCTGATTGTTATTCTTTGGATATTCATTATTCAAGTATCTATTTTTTGGATATTTGTATCCGTATCCATATCCATATCCGATTGATTTAATTAATTTAGTAAGACCAATCAAATACAACTTGTAATGTAAAAAGACTAAAAGTCTATAGTCCAGATATATATTATATTTAAATACATTAAAAAATGTTAAAATATATTATGTATTTTTTTTTTTTTTGAGGGAAAAATATATTATGTACAATATTCTTTAAAATATTATTTAATGTATGTAAAGTACATAAATTTGCTCATAGAATATCTTTTATGTACAATAATATTTTAAATATTATTTATCAAATATGGATAACGAACATAGTCAAATATATAAATGGATACATCCACCCGGCAACGGATATGGATTCGGAGCAAATGTTAAATAGATCGAATATATGAATATCATATTCATATCCATTTATAGTCAAATATCTCTTCATTGAATATGGATTATATCCGCTTTATACAGGTACGAATAATATCTTGTATAAATGGATGTGTGAATGATAATCGAATTTTCAAATATCCATTGACACCCTAGTACGACTTACAACTTCGGTCATGACTAGTGTTATAAACGGATATTAAACGGATCGGATACACTGTTTCTGTATGCGTATCCGATTAACTTATCAGATCTTCATATATATTTGTATCCATTTTTGGCAGATATTAAAAAATAATATCCGTATCTGTATCCCACGGATATTAAATGAATTTAAGTATATCCGTATCCGTTTATAGTTTTATGCTTTGTTGGGTGTCTGTATCCTATTATTCGAGTCGTATCCGTATCTGTATCCATATCTGAATGATATTTTTTATACCCATTATTCGAATATGTATATTTTTTGGATATTTGTGACTATATCTATATCCAATTGGTTTAATCAATTTAGTAGTACCAATCAAATACAATTTGTAATATAAAAAGACTAAAGGTCCATATTCCAAATATTATACTATTTAAAATATATTAGAAAATGATAAAATATATTATGTACTGTGTACAATAATATAACATGTATAATTTTTTTAAATATCATTTGATATATGTAAAATACATGAATTTGTTCATAGAATATTATATAGTAATATTTAAATATAATTTATTCCATATGGATAACAGATATACTCGAATATATGACTGGATATATCAAATGAATATATATTCTGAGTGGATATTAAAAGGATCGAATATGTGATTACCATATTCGTATCCGTTTATAGTCGAATATCTCCTCATCGAATATGGATAATATTTATTTTACACGAATGTGATTAATATCTAATATAAATGGATATTGATGCAAATAGTAATCGAATTTTCGAATTTTTATTGACTGCCGTCATGACCCATGGGTTTGGTGGAGAGATGGAAGTCATCTTAGTGGCAGCAATTGCGTACCATCCGATTTCCAAAGTGGACCAAGTCAGTCCAAATTTCATGCTTGACAATTTTACACAGTTCATTTTCGCGACGTCTTCTCCCCATATATATAGAATAAAATTACAAGCCTAAAAAATTGCTAAATTGCATGCTAATACATAATAATCGCTGAAAATTTTGATGAAATTTGTAATAATATGTAAAC
>JACFYI010003654.1:58138-72218 GCA_014898755.1 Handroanthus guayacan
CACATACACATTGCAAACTTTCAAAGTATTAAGGAAATCAAGAAGGGAATCTAGGGGTATTCACTCCATTACTTGGTAAATGAAGACTTAGATTATATTTCTAATAATATGATAAGTATGGTTTAAAGTTTGATATAAGAACTTGTGGTTTGTTTAGGCGATTATTACGGTTGACCTTAACTCAAAAAAACAAGAAGAATTTACGGATTAAGCTTAGAACGAAAGGTAAGACTTATGGATCTTCCCATCTTACTTCTAAGATTATGTTTGATCATCATTTTGTTGTCATTTAAATATGAATGAGCCTATATGATCCATGTTCTTGCTTGAGCCTATGTGATATTTGTTTTTCTCGTTATTTGTTCCCAATGGCTCATTATCTCTGGGTTCTTGTTGTGATCCTTGTGAAATATGTTATGACTTTTCTATGGACCTTGGACTATGAGGTTTTGAGACTGAAAATGAAAGGAGACGAGAGATATGGATTTAATAAAAGACTCGTATATTTAAAAATGTAAGAAAACCGACAGCCTCTCGTGTAGCTTCGCCCAGCACAACCCTTCACTTCTTAACCGCTAAAACTCAACTTTTACTCTTCTAAATAGCCTATATAATATACCGTTGGAAACCTATTTGAGTGTAGATGCCATTACAAAAAATAAAGAAGGAAAATGAGCAAAAATGGCCTCGGAATGCCGACTGCCTTTTTTGCCGTAATTCAGTGATGTCTTTGTCTTATCTTCAACTTCTCAGCCTTGAAAACTTGACTTTCCCTCATCCAAATGACTCATATAATATACCGTTGGAAACTTCTTTAAGTTTAAATAATATTAAAATTTAGATTCACTCAAAATATGGAAAATTATGGCCAAAAACATCCTTAGAACATGACCCGCTAGATTTCCGAGAAACTGGAATGACTCTACCTTGTCCAAATTTTAAAAATTAAACTTTTCTTTATCAAATTAACCCGAAAAATATGCCATTAGAAATTTTATCGAGTCTAGTTATTTATGAAGTTAAAATACAGATTTTAACTCATTAAGATGAATTTTTAAAGTAATCGAAAAATGAATTGCCTCTAGAAAAATATTGATTTTGAGCTATTTTGATATTTTTTTTTCTAAATGAAATATCTTTAAATTCAAAATCCATACCTTTTTAAAAAAATTATTTTTATGATCCGAGTGAGGTTTTTAGCCTTTGTTCAAATAAAATGAATTTCGAAATTATACTTATTCCAAAGGATTTCTTTTGTATTTTACCTCTTTAATAAGATGAAGAGCTCAAATGAAAAATCCTCTAGTTCACAGCCCAATTTTGATTTATTTATCCTCTACAGCCTATGATCTCAATTCCGATCCATTTGTTCTCTTCCGTCTATGATTTCAAATTTTGATTTGTTTAATTTATATGATTGACCGTGTTTTCAAATTGTTCATTTTAAATGATAATTGGTTAATCAAATATGTGCCGAATGGCTTCATGATTATAAGATATGTTTGAATGTCCCATTTATTATTAGCCTCATGAAAGCAAGCAAGTTGGGCCCTGGGATTTGCTAAGGTATCAGATTGAACAATGTGGGGTTCACTGTCCTAGCTCTTGTAAATTCCTCCAAGTAGGGTAGCCCGGATGACCATGGAGGTAGGGTTCTGAGAGGCTATCTGAAAGCACGTACGTCGGCTGTGCTTTACTATTTATAAGTTACTCCTTCAAGAGTTTGCAGGGATAAGGAAATTTATATGATAAATGTTGGAGTTATAAGGGTGATAGACTTACCAAAATATTTGTTTCAGCCATGCGACTTGAATATGATATATGTCTATTATCATTTATTTGCTTCGTTCGTTTTGATTGATTCTGAATTATTTATTGAAATCACATTCTCGTCTTGAAATTGATATGCCTATTATTTGGAACTCATTCATTTCTGTCCTCATGCCATAAGTTTTCCTGGGTCAGTGGACTCGTGATTTCACAATATCATGTAGGTTCATAAGCGATGATGTTTGACTGATAGCTCAAGATTGATCGTGATTAGTTTCTTTTGACTTGTATTAAGCTTGTAATTTTAGCTAGCTTGGATGTTTGGTCTTATAGCTTGTAATAGTTAGTTAGTTGCTTATGTATCTTGGACAACTTCATTGACTTGAAATGATATTTTGGGATTTTAGTTCGAATTGCTCTTGTTAGTTCCTGTTGTTAGTTTTAGATCATTTTTCATACGCGAGCAGCGTCTCGGATCACGGGGCAAAATGCTATCGTGACCCGGGACGTTACAGGTGATATCAGAGCTTAGGATAAGAAACCTTGGGAGTTTAGAACGGTAGAATTTTGCCTTGTGTTTTCTCCATCCCTAACTTTGTTTGTTCATGTTTTTGCGTTGCAAATGGCCAATGACAAAGACAAGGTGAACCCAAATTCCAAGCACGAATGAAATTCTTTAAGTATTTTAACTTGGAAATATGTTAATTTGATTCATGATCTTGATAATTGCCTAAATAACCCTAAATTGTCACTAAACCCGACCTTATAACTTCCAGATCAAAATGTCAACTAGTGACAATGCAAACCTAATTGAGCCTACAAGAAAATGTGGACGACCAAGATGAGTATTATTTACAGAAACCATGGTGCCTGACACGCCCAATAATAATGAGAATCCCCTACCCCGTCAAGAATCACGTGAACCAGAACAACGACCACGTGATAGGCCTCGTCGAAAAATCCCTCCACGAAATAATCCATCAGCTGAACAATTTCTTAATTTACTTCGACAAGCATTGAATCGGGACGTGCCATAACTGAGACAGAGACAAGAGGAAGAATCGGAGGATAGGATGTTAATAAGATTTTTAAGATTTAATCCTTCAAATTTTGATGGTGAGCCCGATGACCGCGAAGCTAAAGCTTGGTTGTTTGCGGTTGAGAAAATTTTTTGTGTTTAAATTACATGATTGCACACAAGATAAAGTTTGCTATCTGCTTGTTCGAGGGGCCCGCATGTCATTGGTCGGCTATTATTGAGAGAACTCTTGGGAACAGTTTCGAGAGGAGTTCTTGAAAAAATTTATTCCGTAAGTAGTCAGGGACCCGCGGGAGAAGGAGTTTATGAGGCTCATACAGGGGTCCCTAACGGCAGCAAAATATGAAGTCGAGTTTAATCGGCTGATCCAATATGCTCCGCATGTGTTGGCGGACGAAGAAAAGAGGAGGAAAATGTTTATTGAGGATCTAAGACTGGATTTGACAAGGGCAGTGGCTATTAATAGACCCCAAGATTAAGATAGTGCTGTTGAGATAGCAATGGAATTAGAAGCGAAGTTTCAGGAGCTCCACAAGCTAAGTGAAAAGCGAAAGGGCAAGTGGACTGGCAAGTCGAATAATAAGAAAGAAAAGAAGGGTAATTTCAGCAAGAAACCCAAGTCGGGGAACACATTCATACCAATGGATAAAGAAAAGGCCCCAGCTGCACAAGAAAAAAAGAAATGTGGATATTTTGGGGGCACTACTCATACAGAGGAGCAGTGCTGGAAAAAGCAGGGCAGGTGCTTCGTATACGACAGTGACCAGCATACGATTAAAGACTGTCCCAAGATCCACAAGGGTAGAAACGATGGGACACAGGGTCAGCAGCCGAGCACGGCTGGATGTCCACAGATCAAGGCTAGGGCCTACGCCTTGACTGGGGAGGAAGGCACAGACTCGACTCAAGTTGTGAAAGTAAAGTTATCATTAAGAATTTTATTTGCAAAGCCTTGTTTGATCCTGGTACATCGCATTCTTTCATTTTGCGTGATTGTACTGAAAAGTTGAATTTGCCTTCTGAAACTATGAGTATCACTTATGAAGTTCACACCCCAGTAGGAGAATGTTATGAGACTGGAATCAGATATCCACAATACCCTATAGTCATAGAAAATCAAGGCTTTAGTGCTGATCTAATCGAATTACCAATCTAAGATTATGATCTCATTTTGGGAATGAATTGGTTATTTAAGTCAAATTGGGAACTAGAGTCGGAGTTAGTACCTTAAATGCAAATAAGAAAGGTGGTATACCTATCATTTCTGCAATAAAAGCCAGACGAATAATAAGAAAATGGAGACAGATTTCCAGCCTACCTAATAAACAAGTCTCAGGATAAGACTGAACTGAAAGATATGAAAGTAGTTAATGAGTTTCCTGAGGTGTTTCCAAAAGAATTGAATTCACTACCCCCGAATAGGGAAATTTAGTTTGTGATAAAAATGATCCTTGAGGCAGTGCCATTCTCAAAGACCCTCTATAGAATTGCACCAGCAGAACTTAAAGAGCTCAAGGAACAATTACAAGAACTGTTGGAAAATAATTTTATAAGACCGAGTTCTTCACCTTGGGGACTCCAGTCTTATTTGTGAAAAAGAAAGATGGGTCACTAAGGATGTGTATCGATTACAGAGAATTGAGCAAAGTGACCATCAGGAATAAGTATCTATTATCCCATATAGACGAGCTGTTTGATTATCTTCAGGGGTCAGCTATCTATTCAAAGTTGGATTTAAGACAGGGGTACTATCAGTTGAAGATACGGGAAGCAGATATTTCCAAAACTGTATTTTATTTCTGATAGAGGCATTTTGAGTATGTAATCATGCCCTTTAGATTGACTAATGCTCCCGCGGCATTTATGAACCTGATGCACCTGGTATTTCGTCCATATCTTGATAAATTCATCGTAATTTTCATAGACGATATTCTGGTTTATTCCAGAATTGAAGAGGAGCGTGAAGAACATTTGAGGATTGTTCTTCAAACTTTAAAAGAACATAAGTTATAGCCAAATTCAGCAAGTGTGAATTTTAGCTTGAGAAAGTGACTTTTTTGGGACATATCATATCAAAGAATGGACTTGAAGTAGACCCAGAAAAGATCGAAGCGGTCCAGAACTGGAAAAGACCTGAAATGATCACTGAAGTAAGGAGTTTCTTAGGATTAGCTGGATATTATCGAAAATTTATCCAAAATTTTTCTAAGTTGGCCAGACCACTGACCAGACTGACCCAGAAGGACCGAAAATTCATTTGGGACAAACAGTGCGAGGCGAGTTTTTCGGAATTGAAGAAAAGACTGACAACAGCCCCAGTACTTGCACTACCTGATGGGTCAGAAGAGTTTACTATTTTTACTGACGCCTCAAAGGAAGGATTTGGCTGTGTTTTGATACAAAAAGGCAAAGTGATCGCCTGCGCATCACGAAAATTGAAAAATCATGAGGTAGATTATCCTACTCATGATTTAGATCTAGCAGCGGTGGTCTTTGCCTTGGTAAAGTGGCATCATTACCTCTACGGAGCAAAGATAGAGGTGTTCACTGATCACAAGAGCTTAAAGTACATTTTCTGTCAAAAGAATTTGAATTTAAGACAACGACGATGGATGGAATTCCTGAAGGATTATGATTTCACCATCAGCTATTACCCAGGAAAAGCGAACCTCGTTGCAGATGCTTTAAGCGAAAAAGAAAAATTATCAAGTTTGAGCATCTACCCTGAGATGTACAGTGAGATCCTGAAGGCTTAAGAGAAGGATGAGTTGGTCCAAAAATTGAAGGCTGAATTGAAACCTGAGTTCAGGATCGACATTGACGGACTATTACGATTCAGGAATCGAGTTATTGTTTCGGCATAGATAAAGGAAAGAGTGCTATTTGAGGCACATCAGACCAAGTATTATGTCCATCCTTGAGGAACTAAGAAGTATAAGGACTTAAGACAGAAATTCTGGTGGGAAAGAATGAAGAGGGATATAGCTGAGTATATCCAAAAATGCCTAACTTGCCAACTCGTGAAGGTAGAGCATCAGATGCCATGTGGAAAATTATAGCCGCTACCAATTCCGAGTTGGAAGTGGGAACAGATCGCCATGAATTTCATGATAGTTCTACCTGTTGTACGAGGTGAATGTGACAGTATCTAGATGGTGGTTGACAGGCTTACCAAATCGGCACATTTTCTACTTTTCAAAACCCAGTGTAATATGGAGAAACTCGCTGAGATCTATATAAAGGAGATAATACGTTTACACGGGATTCCTCAAAGTATTGTCTCTGATAGAGATCCGAAGTTTACGACGAGATTATGGAGAAGTCTACAAGAGCATCTGGAGATGGAATTACTGTTCGGTACTACTACTCATCCCCAGACCGATGGACAGTCCGAAAGGGTAATTCGAACACTGGAGGATATGCTGAGAGCATGTGTTTTGAATTTTCCTGGTAATTGGGATAGGCACCTACCGTTGGTAGAGTTCGCTTATAATAACAGCTACCAAGCCTCAATTTAGATGGCTCCTTATGAGGCTTTGTATGGTAGGAAGTGTAGATCACCCATTCACTGGGACATTGACGAGACGAGAAGCATTTTTACCTCTGAAAAAGATGAACTGCGACCTGAGATAATTCAAGAGGCCATAGATAAAGTTCAAATCATAAAAAAGAACATGAAAACAGTTCAGGATTGTTAGAAGAGTTACGCTGATAGGCATAGAAAAAATTTGGAATTCAGTGTTGGCGATTGGGTATTTCTAAAGATAGCTCCACAGAAAGAAATACGGAGAATGGGCAAGTCAGGAAAACTGAGCCCAAGAGACACTGGACCATTCGAAATTGTGGAACGAACTGGTCTTGTAGCATATCGACTCGATCTACCTCCTAACCTAACTGGGATCCGCAATGTGTTCCACGTATCCCAGTTACGGAAATATCACCTTGATCCTGCGCACGTTATAGAACATCTGGATGTTCCCCTTCGGAGTGACCTGACCTATATAGAATAGCCTGTCCGTGTCCCAGATTCTCAGGTTCGTGAGCTTAGGAATTGTAGGATACCACAAGTTAAGATACTTTGGATGAAGAAAGTTGAAGAGGCTACCTAGGAACGTGAGGATGAAATGCAGACTAAATATCCTCACCTGTTTGAATAAGATAAGAATCTAGGGACCAGATTCATTTAAGAGGGGGGGCGAGTGTAATACCCCGAGATTTTCTTAATTTGAAATTATGAATCATCAATTTCATAAATCAAAACGATTTCAATAAAATGAGAAACGTTTTAATATAAAATATATTTATATGCTCAAAATAATTTTGCTCGTTCAAGCCCCGATTCTTCTTAAATTTTTGGCCCAATAGCTTTCACTTGAGCCCAAGAAATGGCCCAAATATTACCCAATTACAGCCCACAATTTCAGCCCATTTATTAAATATTTCAAAAAAAAAAAAAAGAGAACAAAATCAGATTTTTGGGAAATCTGAAAATATGGCAGCCGGATTTCACAAGCATGGGAGGCAATGGTGATTGGTAGAGGTTGGTAAGTGTTGGCCTATTTTAATTCAACAAAATCTTGATCAAGTATTGATCACCCCCTGACATTATAAGGCATGGTTGGAGCTTTGTTGAGAACACTTACTCTTCTAAAAAAATATGCTAAATAACATCCCTCATCCCACCTCTCTTCATCTCTCTCGGCAGTTTCACACTTCACACACATACACATTGCAAACTTTCAAAGTGCTAAGGAAATCAAGAAGGGAATCCTGGGGGGTATTCACTCCCTTACTTGGCAAGTTAAAACTTAGATTATATTTCTAATGATATGATAAGTATGGTTTAAAGTTTGATATAAGAACTTGTGGTTTGTTTAGGCGATTATTACGGTTGACCTTAACTCGAAAAAACTCAAAGTATTTACGGATTAAACTTAGGACGAAGGGTAAAACTTATGGATCTTCCCATCTTGCTTCTAAGATTATGTTTGATCATCATTTTGTTGTCATTTAAATATGAATGAGCCTATATGATCCATGTTCTTGCTTGAGCCTATGTGATATTTGTTTTTCTCATTATTTGTTCCTAATGGCTCATTATCTCTTGATTCTTATTGTGATCGTTGTGAAATATGTTATGACCCTTCTATGAACCTTGGACTATGAGGTTTTGAGACTGAAAATGAAAGGAGACGGGAGATATGGATTTAATAAAAGACTTGAACATTTAAAAACGTAAGAAAATCGACAGCCTCTTGTGTAGCTTCGCCTAGTACAACCCTTCACTTTTTAATGGCTAAAACTCAACTGCTACTGGTTCAAATAGCCCATATAATATACCGTTGGAAACCTCTTTGAGTATAGATGCCTTTAGAATTAAGAATTACAAAAAACAAAGAAGGAAAAGAAGCGAAAATGGCCTCGGAAAGCCGACTGCCTTTGCTGCTGTAATTCTGTGACGTCTCTATCTTATCTTCAATTTCTCGACCTTGAAAACTTGATTTCCCCTCATCCAAATAACTCATATAATATACCATTGGAAATTTCTTTAAGTGTAGATAACATTATAATTTAGATTCACTCAAAAATATAAAAAAGTATGGCCAAAAATATCCTTAGAACACGATCCGCCAGATTTCTGAGAAGCTGGATTGACTCTGCCTCGACTTCTACTTTCCAAATCTTAAAAATTGGACTTTTCCTTATCAAATTAACCCAAAAAATATACCATTAGAAATATTATCGAGTCTAATTATTTATGGAGTTAAAATATAATTTTTAACTCATTAAGATGAATTTTTAAAGTAATCGAAAAATAAATTGCCGCTAGAAAAATGTTTATTTTGAGCTATTTTGATTTTTTTTTCCTAAATGAAATATCTTTAAATTTAAAATCCATACCTTTTTACAAAAATCATTTTTATGATCCGAGTGAAGTTTTTAGCCGATGTTCAAATAATATGAATTTTGAAATTACATTTATTCCAAAGGATTTCTTTTGTATTTTACCTCTTTAATAAGATGAAGACCTCAAATGAAAAATCCTCTAATCCATAGTCCAATTCTGATTTATTTGTCCTCTACAGCCTATGATCTTAATTTCGATCCATTTGTTCTCTTCAGTCTATGATTCCAAATTCCAATTTGTTTGATTGATATGATTGACCGTGTTTCCGAATTGTTCATTTTAAATGATAATTAATCAATCAAATATGTATCGAATGGCTTCATGATTATAAGATATGTTTGAATGTCCCATTTATTATTAGCCTGATGAAAACAAGCAAGTTGGGCCCTGGGGTTTGCAGGGGTGTCAGATTGAACAACGTCGAGCTGACTGTCTGAGCTCTTGTAAATCCCTGCCAGTGGGATGGCCCGGATGACGCTAGAGGTAGGGTTTTGAGGGGCTATCCTAAAGCACGTACGTTGGCTGTGCTTTAGTCTTTATAAGTTGCTCCTTCGGGAGTTTGGAGGGATAAGGAAATTTATATATTATATGTTGGAGTTATAAGGGTGACAGACCTACCAAAATATTTGTTTCAACCATACGACTTGAATGTGATATATGTCTATTATCATTTGTTTGCTTCATTCGTTCTGATTAATTTTGAATCGTTTATTGAAATTACATTCTCGTCTTGAAATTGATATGCCTATTATTTGGAACTCCTTCGTTTTTGTCCTCATGCCATAAGTTTTACTGGTCAGTGGACTCATGATTTCACGATATTACGTAGGTTGATAAGTCATGATGTTTGACTGATAGCTCAAGCTTGATCGTGATTAGTTCCTTTTACTTGTATTAAGCTTGTAATTTTAGCTAGCTTGGATGTTTGAACTTATAAGTTGTATCGTTAAATCGGCTGGTAATAGTTAATTAGTTGCTTGTGTATCTTGGACAACTTCATTGACTTGAAATAATATTTTGGGATTTTAGTTCGAATTGCTCTTGTTAGTTCCTGTTGTTAGTTTTAGATCACTTTTCGTACGCGAGTAGCGTCTCGAATCACGGGGCGGAATGCTATCGTGACCCGGGGCATTACATTATACATCATAGCTATTTTTTTTTTATTATCTTTGTAATTTTATCTTTCATCATTGATTCTATTGTTGGTTATACATCTTCTGATTAATAGGGAACTAGATATGAATTTTTCTATCTTATTTTCGAATAGAATTTCTTGCAAAAGTATAAAGGTATTCTTTTTTTTTTTTTTCGTTTATTCGTTTTTAGGATATGAAAAATTGAGAACCAAAAATATTGGTCCTTTCAACACTTTAGTTTTGTGTCAGGATTTTTTCTTGCCAAAGTGTATATGAGACAATTCGAACGCCTATTGTAGAGTCTGAAAGAACAGAATTGGCTAAGTCATATACGGATGAATTAATTCTTGATCCCACATCCACAAATGTAAGAAAGTGAGTCCTTTCTTATCCAATCTTTATAGTTCAGTCATAGTTCTCTACGTGTTATGCCTTAATGCATTGTATGACTAATTTATTATTTTTGTGGTTAATTTTGTTAGCAATTGTAAAGAGTTTTTCATTTTTCATTATGTTTTAAGTCTTGCTCTTTATATGTCAGTATTTGACTTGATTGAATTGTTGCGGGCACCTGGTCCACAACTTTCATGTTTCATGAACAAATTGAGAAAGACTAAATTGCTAGAGTTTTATATTGTTTTTGTATATGTCAATTAATATTTAAAATTATTGAGATTTTTGATAGTCGAAGCCCAATTGTTATTCCATTATGCAATGAAAATTTCTAATATACCATTGTTCAAGAATTGTTTCGCATTTTGTTTCGGGATTAATTTAATTGCATTACTTGAGCTAGATATTTAAATTGAAAGAGGCGGAGAAGCCATAATGCGTGATGATGAGTAGCTATGATAATTGACGGTTGGCAGTAGATTAAATTCAATGCTTTCATCCTTTGTTCTTGATTGAAAAATTTATAATTTTAAGCAACTTTTGTAACACTCTTGATCCTAAAGTATCCGTCTCTATGTTCGAAATATTAGTCTGGCAAAAGGAAACTAACTAAAACCATAGCGGAAGTTCATATCATATTCACTGCTTTAATATTTCTTAAAATTACAAGCCAAATTTTTCAGAATATAACTTAAGTTCCAAAATACACCATAAGATCCAAAGGATACAACCATCTATTTCCAGAATCCATATAAATTCCAACTAAGCATGATACATTTACATCAACATCTATCAAGTCCAAAATACTAATATAAAGTTCCCAAAACCTTCGAGCGATTCCTGCAATTAATTTCCTATATAGTAAATGATGAAATCCTGAGTCTATTGACCTAACAAAATTTATGGCATAAGATGAGAAGCACAAGGTTCAACAACTTGGCATAGCCGGAAACGTATCAAGAATGTGATAATGGACAACGAATTGAAACATTCAGCGCATGCATACGAAGCAAATAGCTCATAAGATTTTATCACATTTATATCATCAAATATATAAGGTTGAACTAATTTTTTGTGGATCTGTCACTCTTAGCACTTCCAAACATTTATATAACATTCATATGGCATTCATATAACCTTATCCCTTCATTTTACTTCATCGGATGGCCACCTAAGGAGCACCAATCATACTTAAGGCATAGTCACCACAGAATGGTCAATTACGAGTCTTAGAATAATTCTTTGGAATCCTACCTCTAAGGTTCCTCTGAATTACCAAACATGCAGGAATTTTCAGGGGTTTCGACCATCGATCCAATATCATGGTTGACCATGAGTCTTAAAATAATCCTTTGGAATTCTACTTCTAGGATTCCTCCGAATTACCCAACATGTAGGAATTCTCAGGGGTTTCGACCATCGATCCGATATCACCGAATCAAATCCCACCTAAGAAGTCCCAAGGCCTGAACTTTCATTCATTCTTATAAGTTCAGGACAAAGAGAGCATGTTCAAACATAGAGGCTCATCGTGATACAAATTCATATAGCCAATAGATTCAACAAACGATTCGAATTGGACCTCGGACTTAGAAAAAATTATTTTGAAATCTTAAAACATTTTAAAAAATTGAATTATAGACTTCGCTTAGCAAATCGTAGTCAAAACAAGAGAATTTGAAAACTGGAATGGGCGCTTGAGCGTCGTTTGGATAGTCCGGTGCCAAAATAGTATTTTTGGCCACTGGAATAAGCGCTTGAGTGTTCGTTTGGGTGCTTCAGTGCTCAAATAATATATTTCGCCACTGGAGTTAGGCGCTAAGATGCACATATGGGTGTTCCAGTGCTCAAATAGTAGCCGACGCCACTGGAATGGGTGCTTCGGTACCCTCTCCCTCCCTCCCTCCTCCTTTTCTTTGCTTTTGAAAATAGATTTTTAGCACAAACATTTTAAGACAAAATTTCTAAAAGTTTAAGTTCCAAATTCAATTTACAAATTTTTGGGAAAAAGTTGTTACAGGTCCAAAATTTCGAAATTTCATTTTTTAAACCTTTTGCCTCAAAATTTTTAGATTTCATAAGAAGCTATTTTTGTAAGGAAAGTTTAAAATTTAAGATTGAAATTTATCAAGAGTTTTGGGAAAAAAATATGTCACAAGTCCATGGTTTCATATATTTATTCTTGTCCATAAATTCATTCTTTCTTGTCTCAAAATCCTTCCATTGTCCAAGGTCTCATTCGCAAGGCTCATTTCTCGCCAAGGATGAAGATCACAAGAACATTCATGGTTTTGATCAATATTCATAAGGATCATGGAATTATGTACAGATATATGCCTCAAGGATTTCAATATAAGTTTAAATGCTCAAAAGACAACAAATGAGGCAAGAGATGAGCATATAAAGAAGTGAGGAAAAACCATAAATCTTACTTCAAGTCGTTAGCTTGGTTTGAGATTAGGAGTTCGAAGATCTCAAGCTTTATCACATATTAATCAAATCACAAGTCACATATGTATATTTGTTAAGCCATTTTCCAATTTATTTCAAGTCTTAATATGATATATATATATTTATATATAACCTAACATTCTTTGCTTACCCAAGGATTGATCTAATGAGAATGAGTAACTCCTTAGTCTTCCCCCTTTTGCAAATAAGTAATAGCCTAATCAAGATAGATATATTTTTCTTTCTTAGTAATATATATATATATAGATATATGAAGAAAGAGTTGGAATGCTAGAGCGGTTATATGTGTATATATATAGGCAAAAGAGTTTATGCAAGGGTAAAGTTGTTAAAGAAAAAGTAACTTCTGGTCTTGCAATCCAAACTTATTTATAGAAGAGAGGGAGGGGCTTCTTTGCAACACAAAATTTAGTGGAGGACTTGTCTTCCAAATCCAAGGCTTGTGGAGGAAGATTAGTGTAGCACCCTAAGGGTTCTAGTGCACTTCCGCCCTAGTTTCCGGGACGTTACTCACAATCGATAATAAGTATAATTTTACTAAAATCAACATGAACACATTATTTTAGATCGAACTCCCTTTTAGTGTGTTCATTCTTATGAAACTCATTTTAAATATTTCCAAGAGATTCATATTTGATTATTTCCATAAAACTTGATTTTTACAAAATCCAATAAAACTCAATTTTTGATTTGTTTAAATTTATTTTTAATTATTCCATGAAAATCTCAAGTGATTTTTAGTAAAACATAGGTTGAACAATTTGTTTAAAATTTTGTATTATTCGAACGATTGTGCGATGGTGATTTCTGGGGCAAGAACAGGTGCTAAAACCAAACGCAAACTCCATGGACTTCTTAAACCATAATTTACATCAAATATAAACTTCTAAGTATTGATCATACTTACAATCACTCCATAATATACATCATTTACAAGATACTAAGTTTAATACTAACCTCCACCCATAATTTACATGTCACTATATACGAGCTATAAAGTTTAGTTTACTACATTACAAAGTAAAATAAAAGGAAAAACTAGTCTAGGGGTTCTCCGGTAAGGTAAGTCACTATTTCGTCGTACGGGTAAACATTAATAATAAGGTACCACCCTCCCGAGGCCCTAGAAACCGTAAGATGCACATGAACGGTATACTCGATGCTTCGACACCACACGTGGTCATCCACCACAAAAATAATCGGAAAACATAACCTCAAATCCGTATCACTCATCTACATATTTTAAAGAGATTTAAAGTAAGTTTAGAGACTTAGTAAAAATCATAACGGGAATTCAAAGGATGGTAATCAAGGAATTAAAACAAGATACCAAGCCAAACGTTGACATTCATCTCAAAGAGG
>JACFYI010003654.1:113133-136464 GCA_014898755.1 Handroanthus guayacan
AAAAAAAAGGACGATTCAAAATTTTCATTTTATGGGAATTCTTGGGGTGTCACATCTCTCTTTCGAAATATGATATTGACCAACTTATTCCCTTGTAGTTTTAAAATTACAAACTTCCCTGCGAGATTACTAATTTATACAAGCCTCCCTTTGCTTTAAAATTTTGGACGAAATTTGACTACGCTATTCAAAAAATCAATTGACTTTCCATATATATCTATGATTTGGTGCCTGAACTCTTAGAAACTAAACTATTATTAGCAATAACTACTGTTTGTGCTTGCAATAAAGCAATTATTGCAGTTATTATTGGTAGTAGTTTAGTTCAACTACTAAGATCGATGTTATATTAGGAAGCTCAATTAATCTTTTGTATAACGTTACCAAATTCTGTTCAAAACTCTAACACAAGGGGAGGTTTATGTAATCTAGTAAAGACACAAGGGAGTTTTTCTTTCTTTCTTTCTTCTTCTTCTTCTTCTTCTTTTTTTTTTTTTTTTTTTTTTTTTTTTTTTTTTTTTTTTTTTTGAAGTTCAACACATGGGGGAGTTGTTGGTAACTTTAAAATTACGAGTGAATTGATAAATACTGTATTCCGGGGGGGGGAGGTAATTGTAATTAGCCCTAGTTTAATGTGAAGAGAAAAAGAATAACAAATGAAGAAACAAGATGGAAATGGGGCAAATTTCAATTTACCCAAGAAACATGGAAATGGGCAAAAAAAAAACTTTCTTTAAAGAGAAACAAAAAAGCAAAATTGATGGGAGTCGAATCCATCATTGAGAAAAATCTTTGAAAGTCTACTATATAACAAAAAAAATCATCTATATCTTACTATATAATAGAAAAACAGCCTCATAATTTATGAGGATTGAAACCATGATCTTTGAGTTATAGGACATCTATTTTGCCACTTGAACAAAGATGGGCAAATGTTTCGTTAGCTTTTGACAAAGTGGTAAAAGAACATCCTTGCAATGAGGTGCATTACACACAATTTGTGTGAGTTTCTTAGAGTATTTTATGTCTAAAGAAATTGTCAGGAAAAAAAAAACAATAAACAAAACAACACAAAACAAAACAAAAACACGAAAACAAAGAAGAAAGAAAAAAAATGCTTATATTAAAATCAATGGATCTTATAGGAATAGTGAAGTTAATATCTTATAATACATGTTATGCTATCCTTTGGATGAAGTGGCATTGCTTCTACA
The DNA here is from genome assembly GCA_014898755.1 of Handroanthus guayacan. Lineage (NCBI taxonomy): Eukaryota > Viridiplantae > Streptophyta > Magnoliopsida > Lamiales > Bignoniaceae > Handroanthus > Handroanthus guayacan. The sequence goes on from JACFYI010003654.1 coordinate 114,348, forward strand.
TTTTCATATGAAGGTGGAAGGTTGAAGTTTGTCTACCATATAATAATTTTCGTCTACCGAATAATAGTTTAGATTATTTGAATTATATTTAGTCATATATTTAATCTTTAAAATGTATACTTGCAATATTGATATTGATGTATAATTAAATGTAATCTCTTTTTTCATTAAAAAAAAAAAATCTTATAACACGAGCATGTATACATAATGTATATCTAGCGCCTAGTACAAATTTGATGCACATGTATAAAATAACCAATATATACATATATATATATATAATTCTCGTTACCCATTCTCCCATTCCTTCTATTCCAAAATTAAAGGGGAAAAAAAAGAAAATAAATTGATATAAAATTAAAAAAAATTAAAAATCAACCTTACACTTTGCTTAAAAGATGGGTAAACTGAGGTTGAACCAACATCTGTGAAAAAATGACGAAATCTCTTAAATCACTTTAAAATAAGAAAAAGAAGACAAAAAATTAGAAGGATCAAAATAAGTACAAGAATTTTATTTAATCAATTTGGTGCAAAGAATGAGCATCTTTTGACCATGTCAAAGTTATATTCCGCTTCACTCTAAATTCTTGAATCACTTTGAAATATGGAAAGATGAAAAGGAAACCAAAGCTAGCACAAGTACGAGCCTTTTATTTATTCAAATCAAAACGGGGCAAATCATAAACAGATATTACTTATTGTTAAAGGTTCTGATGGATTCTAATGGCATGGGTATAAAGATCTTTTTGTGATTCCTTTGTTTAGTTTTCAAGTAAAGTATTTGATATTACTTAACAAGAGTGCTAATTAATTAACTCTATGTATGTAATCAACCAATTTCAAAGTATATTTATTATTGTTCAAAGTCTTTAGAGATTATTGACAAATTAAACTAAACACTTAAGATTCTTTGCATAAATTTTGCTAGTCTAATTTTGATTACGACTCTTGATCCTGTCAAAATTTATTAGAAAATCTTTTAACCTCCAAGTAGATTTTTAGGAAAAATACATAGACCTGTGTAACCCATCAAATTGGCGGGACGGGTTAAGTATTCCTAACCCATTTAATAGTCGGGTCAAATTACCTATCCCATTTAGCCCTCAGCCCGTGACAGGTCAATCCATCCCAAAGTGGGTTGTCCCATAGGGTTTGTGGGTTTTTTTTTTTTATAATTTCAGAATTAATATTAATTTAATTTTTTTAAAGAAATAAAGAATATATAATATTTTATACATATACATTACAATTGACTAATTACCATTTACCAAAGCAAAGGATGGGTCCAAAGGGCCACTAATCAAATTAAAGGCTTAGAGCCTTCTTTTCATTACCTCATTCTCATCTGTCTCCTTCTTTCATTTATCAGACCCAGTATGTAACAATTCGGACCTAGAACATCCATCTCTAGGCCGGAATCGCTGTAATACCTCAAAATTTTTCATCATTTTTTTTTTGTTTTATATATAACATTTAATTTTTTGCCCGACAATAGTTAGTTATGATTTTAAATAATAATTAGTTACGAACATTAAATGATAGTTAGCTAAGTTTATGAATAATTAAATCCTGATGCATAAGGATTCTAAATAATGATCAATTACAAGTATAGGAGTTTGAGTAATCTTCTGATCTGAATAAATATAAGGCCTGAGATTGGGTTGTTATCTAATTATTAGACTAATTAATAAATTCTAGGGAATTTAATTAACGATTAAATTAGTATCAAGTACGGAATCCTGAGGGAACTAGGACTCTAGCTGGATACCCAATTCAAGTTGCTATTTAATTTATTTCAAGTTATATAACCCCATAGCTAGTATAAAAATTAACCCATAAATTATAATTGAGTTTTTAATATCTAGACCCATGTTAATTAATTAAAGATGACCAACATTATCTAGTTTTAAGCAATTCTCGGACTTAAGGCTAGAGGCAACATTTTGGAGGTCTTTGCATCGCTTTACAACTCTATTTAGGTAGTTTTTGACCCCTATAAGGTGTGTAACAATATTGGCCCATCAAAATCCTACATATATATGTGATATGAAACCCTATGACTCATTTTCTTGACCCTTCATCCTCATACACGAAAATTAGTTCTAAGTGGTCCATATTTCTCCAAAAATACACTCATATGTAAGAAAGACTCAAGGAGGAAATTCAAGAACCTAAAGATCAATCGAGTCATATGCTTGAGGATTAAAGTAACCCAATCCACTTCATAGACTAAGCGAAAGGAATTTAAAAAAAGTGTAAGTACTTTCGTTCCTCCTTCAATCTATCAAGTGATTTAAGGCTTAGGTAGCACATCATTTAAGAATTGATCTTATTTGTTGAGACCTAACGTAGATATTTTTATCGTAGATCTGATTGGCTATGGTTAGGTGCTAGTGAATTGCATAACTTTTGGATTTTTAAGACTCTAAGGTAAGTGATTTTCTCTTCCTTTTATGTTCTTTTCTATTAAGTAATTTTCCAGAATGATATTGCCATTTGTGTAAATGATTTTCATTTCTTTTTTAACAAATAGGATTTTAACATGTCATGTATGCAAATAGCTTATTTGAGAAAAAGTATGTTTAAGCGATTTCCTTTGTCTGTTTTAAAAACTATTTCTCTACACTAAACGATTCTTACGTATAAATAGGATTTGAGCAAGCTATGATTCTACCTTTTGTAAAACTAAGTTGAAGTATTTTCTTTTTGGAAAAAGAGAAATTAATTATCGATTATGCTCTGAATGATTGGGAGACTGTTGGTTCCGAACCGCGCTACCGGGTTATAGTAGCAAATTTTCTGACCGTGCTACCGAGTTATAGTAGCTACAAGTTTCTGAACCCACTTAACGGGGTAATAGTTAAGGCCCTCCTACGGGTAATAATAGTAGTGTCTGACCCACTTAACGGGGTAATAGTTAAGGCCCTCCTACGGGTAATAATAGTAGCGTCTGACCCACTTAACGGGGTTGTAGTTAAGAGCTTGATCAAGTTTAGCCAGTTAGAATTCCAAAAGTTCACAAGCATAAATAAATAAATAAATAAATGAACTACTTTTTTTGTAAATTATAGTTTCTGGTTGAGTCCTGATTGTTTTCAAATGTTCAGACTAAGTTTAGATTCGTTATGAAGCATGAGAGCAAAGATATTGCGATAAATGAGTTTCTTATTGTCTATTGAACTATGAACATGTTATCACATGAATACGTATGTTTCAAGTTGAACGACTTTTATTGAGCTGAATATCTTATTGTTTTTGAATAACATGAACGAGATGATTTTCGAAAAGCATATATATATATATATATGTACTTGCTCAAATCCTATAGAAGGTCTAGGAAATCACTTACTGAGCGAAGTGTCGCTCATACCACGATTTCTAATATTTTTGCAGAAAGACTTAGTTCTGAAAGGAGAAGAAGATATGCAATTTTGAGATGGTGACCAGACACTCAGTATTCCCTACATTTTTTAGGCTTATTTATTCTCTTGAAGTACAAGTATATTTTGTGGAAAATTTCAAATTTAGTAGTGAGGTCTAACCCCAAATATGGGTATTTCAAGAATTGTAATAAATGAGATTATTTTCAAGATTAGTTATTTGAATTGTCTTCCGCTGCGACAAATTTGGATATTATTAATCAAACTTTGTGATTTTAGCATGCTTTGTATGTTCTGTGACTTAGTGTCTCCAAGTCTTTGGACTTCGAGGCACTGCCGTGTTATGTCCCGGTTTGGGGGCGTGACAATCGCTACCAATGGAGAGGGGTTCTAAAAATTTTCAAAGTACAAACACATCATTCTTTACAAAATTGCATTTTCATTCCAAAATCAATCATTACAATCTTATGTGGATTGATTGATATTCAATTCGTAAATCATGTTGTCATTGAAATCTATTTGTTTCTTGCTTTTAGGTTCTCACAAAGGCATTCAGACTTACTTGAATTTCCATTTCCTTCTTTGGTACTATGTGCAGGGTAAGAACAGGATGTATATGGTTTGACGTATGCTAGTGATGCCCAAGGATTTGTAGGTTATCTATATCTTGGAACTAATGGTGTGTGCAGAATTCGAAAAACTTTGTATTAGATACAGGCGTAGTCTTGACTATGTTATGTGTAAATCGTAGTCTTGGCTATGTCATGTGTAAATGTGAAGTTCTATGAGATTGTCATTCGTAAGATAGTTTATAAGCTTGTATTGTGGGCCTAAAACGCATAAAGTTTTATTGAAAAATTTTCATAGTGTAAAGGTATTCAGGCTCAAGGTTAATGAACCTGGGTCGAGGCGCTACAGCCATAATCCTTACCTCAATGTTTAATCACAACCCACGATATGCTTCTAATCTTTCAAATGTGCTTGAAGCAAATTATCTAATTATTCAATATCAAATCTTTTTGTTAACCACTTTTCCAAAAACAGCAGTCTCTATTTCAAAAATTTTATCTCAAAGTTCCTAAAAGTTTAACAGTGAAATTTGCTTCTAAAATTATTTTAACTCAATGATTTTTCTAACGGTGGCTTCTAATCGATTATCCAACGGTCGGATCTTCGTTTATACCTACTCAAAATTCTTCTATTGAGGTTATCCCCTGTTCTCAATAGAACAAACATGTTGTTTTTCATCAATATTTTCGGCCACTTTCCTCCATGTTTTAAAGTGATTCTTAGTTCTAAAATTATCTACACTCGATAAAATTTCTAATAGTATATTATATAGGCTGATTTGATAAGATTAAAGTAGATTTTGAAGTTCTGAAATTTGGAGGTGAAGTAGGGGCAGTGGGTGAATCAGAGAACAAGGTATTTGTGTGTGTGTGTGTGTGTTGGAATTCAATTTTAAATTTTTAAGTTTCAACATTTCTATCCCAAATCTAGATATTACTCTAGTTAAATAATCAAAATCCGAAATCAATCAACATCATAGATTCCAAAGCATAAAATGAAAACTCATGAAAATCAAGAATTCACCATAGAATTATTATCTCTACTAGCTAATCCAAGGTTGATTGTAATTCCTCCAAAATTAGATCAAGTTCTCCTATAGAAATTTAAAATCATAACTTACATAATCGTATTTCATCAAACCCTATTCATAAATAAAAGACTTACCAAGTGTTTAAACCTTACTTCTTCCCCTCTTGATCAAAACTTTAAAAGTTGGCTTTAAGAAAAGTAGAAGGGATGATGGAATTCTTGTGCTTGATTTGGAGGACCAAAGGAAATGAAGTGAATGTTTGTCTTGCATCTTGTGTCCATATAAAAGAGGTCTTAGGACTCATTTGCCATTTCTAAATTTGCATGCAATTCAAGTTCAATTTCATAGAAATGAGAATTGGGATTCATTTGCCATTTTTTCCTTTGTTTGCTCTCATCCATTTCTTTTACTTGGTTATAAGTTTTTGACTTTGAAAAAAATGAAAATCCTCCAAAATTTAGAGGGTGTAGGCTGAATAGAACCAAGCCTATAGGCTATTATGTTTGTCATACACGCATGCTGGCTAGCGAGGGAAGGATCGGATGAGTGGAAATTGCTATTGCCCTATGGTCTTCGTCTGGTGCATTTCAACGGTTTCTTTTTTTCTTTCTTTTTCTTTTTTTTTTCCGTATTATTTTATATTGGGTTGGGCTTTGGGCTAAACTAGGCTCAATTTTTGGGCCTAAATTTGGGTTAAAATTTTCTTTTGAACTAAAATAATGCATATGATAATTTTTGGATCTAAAGGGTTAAAATTTTCTTTTGAACCAAAATAATGCATATGATAATTTTTGGATCTGACATACATTTTCAAAAGTGGTGAAATATTTTTGGTTGTGAGAAAAATCTCAAATTGGCAACAAATCGTCTATCAATTGAAGTTTTTCTCAAAACTTTGTAAAAATGTTTACCAATTGAAAGTAGTGAAATTAAATTTAATTAGATGAGTTCTTTTATTTTAAAATTTAATTAGGGAAATTTTCAGGTTGTTACAGAATCTTGAGCAATGAAATTAGTATTGTTATTCCTTGCCTAAAAATGGAAATCTTCTATGTCTGATTTGTCTGATTCCAATGGTCGTCTCCCAAATTAGGGATTGTTCCGTTTTCTCCTATCCAAGCTGTTGGCTAGTTTAGTTAATACAACAGATTTTGAAGCACTTGAGGCCCTTGATTCACTCGATTGCTGAGTTGATATATGGCCCTGATTCTGCCTCGGATCAATTGTCTTCTGCAAGTTCAAATCTGCACTTATTTGGAAAGAATGAGTTTCTAGTTATTGTCGATGCGGCCCGACTTTAAATAGATTTTGTTGCTGAATTCTTGCAACTCAACAAACATCAGATGCAATGCTCACACCTCATTGCCCCCATGCTCTCATTACCCCTTTAATAACTGCCTGATTCGATGCTTTTAAATTTCACTTTGCATAGAAATTTTGACCTTTTTCCAAAATTTTAATGTTTTCAATTAATTATAAAATAGATATCCCGAAAATTTCTATTCCTTGCCTAATCTTATCAAAGCAATTTATTCTTTTCCTATCTTAGTTCATTCTTTTATTTCTTTAATAAACTTAATTAATTACCTCTTTGTTTAAATTAAAAATCATTTATTTCTTAACAAACTAATTTACCTTTATCTATTTACATATCGATACCAAAAGTTATACATAGTAAAGTCTAACATGTCATCACCCTCTTTTCCAAATTCAATCGCCTATGTATATAAACAAGCGCACATGATCAGCTTTAAACAAACATGTACATGAAATTAACAACTAAAAAATTGACTCCTAATATGTATATATACAAACCGGAAGCAATTTTGTCATCCTTATCCACAAAATCATTTCTCCCTCAAATTAAACACCAATCTATCGCGTTCTTCCATACCTTCTGTTCTATATAAACCCTCAAATTTCCTAGCCAAACATACAAAATCAAAGCTAAAGTGTTTTGATAAACTTATGGCCAAGAATTCCATTTCCAAATCCTTGATTAAACTCCGCCAAATTCCAGAATTTTGTTTCTTTTCAGTTTCCCTTCCTTCCAGTTAAATTTTATAGTTTAATCACCCACCTCGATCGCTTACCTCGCCCTTGTAGCCAGAAGCTTCACGGCTGCAGTTGAAACTCATCTTAGGAAGCTAATTACGGGTACACGGTTAAATCTTCGAATCAAACGAGTGTGGAGTGTGATTTTGAGGTAGGACCGAAGGGTATAAGTTATGCCTTTCCTTCGGTTAATTGCTCTTTTGATTAATTTGATCATTAGAATGTTGCCAGGCGTGTTTTCTTGGAGAATTTCATGATGCATGCATATGGATTTGTCGAGATTTTCATGTTTTGATTTGATGATAAAACTGTAATCAGGTGGGAAGAAGTTGAACCCCTCGAGTTAATAAAGTGAGTAATTCATAGAAATTATAATCTTGATAAACTACCAAGAAATGATGAATCAGGTAAAAATTCCTTGAAAATGAAAGTTTCGGAATTTCTTGGAGAATTTACAGGAATTTTTCTTTAGGCTGGAATTATATATATATATATATATGAATATGGTGTGTATGAATATACTTTTGGGATTGAATTTGATATTGTAAGTAGAAAAAAAGTTAATGAAATATGATTTTGGCAAAGAATGAAGTTTTGGCTTTATGGGGAAAAAATCTTGAAAATATAATATGATGCTGGTAAACGTGGCAGAAAGAGTCAAAGGATTTGGTGAGATTGAAAATGTGGCAGAAAGAGTGAAGGATTTGGATATCTAGAACGATAATTCTGCAGAAGTCGGTGAGGAGGATGCAAGAATTCCGCTACCATGGGAATTACTGCAGCCAGTTTTGAGGATCTAAGGACATTGTATGGCAGAGCTTCGTATGATCCGGTTCCGCAAGCAATTCTGGCGACTAGGAGTTTGATCCAGCTTGATAGAGTGGCACGTGAAGCTGCCAATGCACCAGCTATAGCGGCTGCTAATGCCTCTGGTTCGAATGCTAACACTCCCTGTAAGGCTAAGAAACCGGAGATACTTTTGGTGTCCAAGTGATGTTGATACTAACAAACTATCATTGGTTTCTTAACTTTTTTTTGGCTTTAATTATTATGAGATTGTATGTGGTTTTGTCTAGATTATGACTATAACTATATATATGGTTAAATTAATTGTATATATATAACTATGAATTGTTAGATTCAAGAGATAGATGCCCCGTAATGATCTAATTTCTACCTGTTTCCTTTAAAATGTGTACCTTTTCTCGTGGTGTTTTGTTCTTAATATTGCCTTTTGGTTGTTTGGTCAGCTAGGTACACAGGCCTTTGAATGCTTCCCTTTTATGCATGATTCTTTCTGTAGAAGCTGGATAAGCTTGATGCCACCATCAAAATATATAACTTGCTTCGGCTTTAGATTGGCATGAGCGGATGACCATCTTTTTTTTATATCTTTTCAAGATTGTAGAATTGTGAATGAGTGTAAGTGTTTAGAAAACATAAGCAGAAGGGAAGGGAATGCATTCTATGTGAAGTCTCTTGTGTTTTGAGTCGACATCGTATAGGTTGTTTTTGTCCTTTGCCTTCCCTTCTCATAGAGGTGGTAAAGGGTTCATTCCTCATTCCCACTCTTGTTATCGCCTTAGGTGAAATGAGAAGTTGCTTATGTCCTTTCCTCCTTTTATTTTTTATTTATTTTTTTTCAAATTTTGATTTTCGCATTTAACCGGCTACTTAGTAAAACCTCGTAGGCAATAATGTTTTTCACACTGTTCAATGAACAACAGTTTTTGATATAGTTATATGTGTTTCTATGACAGAGGAGTAACCTTATTTCGGTTGTCTTGTATGTTCATGCACATGGCTTAAAGCATTGTCTTCTAAGAGGTTGCTGTCTACTTCTTAGGTTTCTCTATATTAAACTCGTGTAGCCAAAATGTATCCAACATCACCATCTACTATGAACTATTATCACCTGTACAATGTTCACGACTAAACTAGATAATCTTTACTCAGCATTTTAGATTCATCAAAATCATTCATATCTGGGTTATCAGAAATAAATCGAAACTTAATCATCTAATCAGAATTGCAAATATTTTAGTTTATTTTTCTATAGTTATCTTTAGGACAACAGGAGAAGTTAGGTGAATTATTTTGCAATAGTTAAGGACCCTTTTTTCTGCTATACTTAGAACCAAGTAGCAATCCTGGAAAGACTAAAGAAATAGGTAGTTTACTTAATGAACTTCTTTGGCCTAGCCTTAAGCAATTTCTCACTAGCAACATGGTAACTTTACTCTTATGGCTATGGAATAGGCTGTCGCGGAAGGGACAAGCAAAGAGATCTTAGAAGTGACATTATTTAGTTTTGTGTCCATTGATACTTGACTAACAAGTAATGCGGTAGCCGATGCTGATTAAACATGTTCTCTTGAAGTATTTAGGGTAAAAGAAAGGGTGAGTGGCTTTCATATAATATGGCATAGGGGTGGCAACGGTTCGGAAACAATTTGGAGATAGCACTGACAAGGATGATTAGGATTGTATCATGCAGGGTTGTTAGGCAATTTCAATCTAAGAAAAGATTAACCTAAAATAGAACCTCAGTAGTGTTATTGTTGACATGGCCTTTGTTAGAGTGGACTAATACTACTTCTTCTTCGTTGGAACATGTATCATTAACTGGCATCGAAAGAAGAACAAAAAGGCCAACAGATAAACCGAGTTTTCCCAAAATCAGAACATAAATAGCGAGCACTCCTTCAACCCTCAAGAGCTTCAAGTGAGCCTCCGCATAATCTACAAAGGAGGTTTCCCTACCCAGAGCGTGTTTTTCAGCATATTTCATGGCAAGTGATGGGTAATTACTCCATTATTTTGCTCTAGCAGCAATGTTAATACTATCGCTAGCGCCTCGAGAATGAATCTCATTGTCAAAATGACATGTCTTCTTGCTGCACTGATCTAAGCCACTTCACTCTGCCTAAACTCTTTCAAAATAGCTAATCTTATGAAAGAGATATGATTAGCTGTAAGAAGTTTGTAGGATCCTTGGATCGAAACATTTCAAAGCATATATAAGAAAGAACAGGAGTCTCTTACTGACACTTCTTTAAATGAGTTAATCTTAAGTAGTGAGATAAACGATTAGCTCAAAGAAGTTTGTTGAATCCTAAGATTAGATCATTTTAAAGCATATATAAGAAATGAGGAATGAAGTCTTTTTGCATTTCATGGCGGGTTTATCATATTAATTAGCATAATTTATTTCTTAGCAATAACTAATCATTTTTTATTCCCAATCCAAGCATTTTATGCACATGTAAAAAAATTTTTTTGTAACGCCCCCAGTCACAATGCATTCCGCCTCGCGATTCCGAACGCTACTCACGATTGGATAGCTAATTAAAACTATAAACAGAAAATCTAATACGCAAAATTCATAACTTAACATTCCAATATTTCAAAAACTACAAGCTATTTTTTTTTTCCTCAAAATACATCACGGACCAAAATTGCATATTATCATGTCCGATATCTAAATGAGTTCTAACTAACCAAACTAAATACAAGTACATCCATAATTCACAACAAGCTATAACACCTAATAGGGAGCCTCGCAAGTTCACCAATCCATAAGGTTAATTTCCTACATGATATTAATGAAATCATGAGTCTACTGATCTAGTAAAATTTATGACATAGGACGAAGAGTACAAGGATGAGTAGGAAATATAACATGAACGAAACATGAATGTGATGATAATATCGAATCGAAACATTCAGAATGATCAAAACAATAACTTATAAATTTTCACATTCATGTCAATAAACATTTAAGGCTGAAACAATCATTTGGTAGATCTGTCACCCTTATAACTCCAAATTTGACATTTATTAATCTTTGTCCCTCCAATAACCCCTTAAGGAGCGGTATTCGTTCATTAAAGCACAGTCGATTCCACGTACTTTAGAGTAACTCTTTAAAATCCTACCTCCAGGATTCGTCCGAGCTACCCATCATTCAGGAATTTTCAGGGGTTCAGGCTGACGATCCGATATTGCCCAAACTGATACCACCCAAAAAATTTCCAAGGCCTAACATTCATCCATTTATTCGGGTTCAAAACAATAGGATCGTTCTCAAAGTATTAAGCCATATCATAGCATGAATTTGGAAAAAATGTCTTTGAACGAATTAGAATATATCCAAATATATCAAAACATATAGCCACCACGGGCATGGATTTAAACGATAGATTGATTCAAACAAATGATTCGAATTTGGACCATGGACTAAAAAAGATTTTGATTCGAGATCTTAAACATGTTTAAAAGGGTGAAATATGGACACGAGTTGACAAAACAAAGAAGGAATACGAAAACATAGCCACTAGAATTGGTGCTAGGGCGCCCGTTGGGCGCTCGAGAGCCTAAACAGTACTTTTGGCTACTGGAATGAGCGCTTAAGCGCTCATTTGGGCGCTCTCAAGCTCCCAAAAGTGGTCGAAGCCACTGACCTCGGGCACTCGGGCGCTCAATTTTTTTATTTTTTTTTTGTGGCAGAAGACTAATTATGAAGAAATTAAACTCAGTTTGTTTTACTCATCATCAAGATTTTTAATTTTTAAGTTTCAAAATTCAATTTTCGAATTTTTGGGGAAAAAGTGTTATAAATCTATAAACTAGAAATTCTCTTTTTCCAATACTTTTCATCTAGAAATCATACCTCAAGAAGCCCATTTTCAAGTAATGATTCGAAATTTTTGATTTTTAAATTGATTTTTCCAAGTTTTGAAGTGAAAAATCGATTTTACATCTATAATCATTTTTCTTCCATTTTTGTCTCAAACTTTACAATTGTCCTATGGTCCAAAATCCTTAGAACATATTTATGATAAGAGTGAGGTCTCACAACATTCAAATGATTCAAGTCATCAATCAAAGAGGACATGGAGCAAGAAAATCAAAGAATGTCACAAAACCGAACGTTATGCTCCATAGCAAGTCTCAAGCCAAGGATAACAAAAATTTCAACATCTAAAGCAAATGAGAAAATGCCATACATCTTACCTCCGTCCTAAGCTCTTAAAATAAAGATTTGATCGGCCCAAAGAGAGGTTAAGCACCTATCGACCAAGTTATATACTTAAGTTAAGCTTGATTTCATCTCACCAAATAATTTCTTACACAATCATAAATTTAGCTTACCAAGGCAAGTGAGAGTATCACTCCTAATTTTTTCCCTTGTTAATGGATGTGCCTTAATTGATGAAAAGATGTAGTCTTCTTTAGTAGGATTTATAATAAGGAGTGTTTGTAATGAGATGATGAGTAGAAATTTTTGGAGTTTTGTTGTGCAAAAATGGGAGAAGGTACACTGTTCTCTTGGCCTATTTATAGAGGAGAAGGGAGGGCATGCTTGCAATGAATACTTGGCCAAGGACTTATCTTGCAAATACCAAACTCTTGGTTGATTGAATGGGATTGACGGGATGGGTAAGGGATTTCCTCACCCAAAAATCTGCAGCTACTCCATCCCCCCATCTTTCTTTTTTTTTTTTTGAATTCCTTTAAAAATTAGGTTAAGTATTGGGCTAGGGTTTGGCTTGGTTTGTGGGCCAAATAGCTTGTTTTGGGCCGAAAATGGGGCTTAAACGGGATCTCAATTGTACAAAAAAAATTTCGGATGAAAATAAATTATTTTGATAATAAAATAATTTTCGTGATAGTGAAAACAATTTATTGTTAAAAAACGAAGCGTTACAAATCTTAATTAGGAGAATTTTCGAGATATAAAGGAAAAATCGTTTGGATGGGAGAAAATATTTGATTACAAGGAAGAATTTCATGATTGGGAAAATCATTTATCATTAGATTAACGAAAGTTTCAAAATTTGATTAGGAAAATTTTCGGGGTGTTACAATCTTCTCCCCTTAAAAGAATTTGGTCCCCAGATTCTCATCTTTACTTGATTAGGCGAGGATATTCATCTCCAATATTGTTTTTACACTCCTCAATAACCATTTTTTTCCTCATTTCTTCTCAAGGGATCTTAACTTAGAGCATCCTATGATTCTTATATTTCTCGGACTTGAAAATCTAGTGATACGGACAGGATGCCCTACTTACATAAAGTTACTTAGAATATGCGGTTGGGTAATATGAATGACAATTCCTATCTTTCTATAATCACAGGAAAATTTGGATATTTCACGCAAGTTGTGTAATGCCCTTGTATAAGTTCTGAGCTTCATACAGGATTCCTATGAGTTCTGAAATCGAACTTATTCGCTTAGCACAAATAGCTGATATAAAAGAATGTGCAACTCTAGGGCTAAATAAAGCTTGGCATAAAAAAAATCTCGAGCTAAGGTTCCTTGCATAGGGTCCACCATTGCTCCACAACAAGCCACCAGTTTTATGCTACCTTTTCTAAAAGAAAGATGGCATATCTAATATATTGTTCTTCCAAGTATTTGAATACTCGGAAAATTTTTCTCATCTTCCCCAATTCATGCCTCTATTGTCTTATTATCAGGCTCATCCTTGAGCCTGGGTGGTTTAGATCTCAACAACTTAGTTAATGATTTGATGAATAGCCGATCTGCTGCAAATCCATTTCCTACTGGGAAAGTTCTTTTACGTGGCTTTCTTTGGGTAAATCATCCCCTTTATTTCTTACGTTTTCTAGTCCCTACGTTTCCTCAAACAAAAGTTCATTTTTGACTTGTCGTGTTTCCTAGGGAGTTCACTCGTTGATATTTCTATTCTCGTCACCATATTTATCAGATGTTGGTCGATGAGATTTCTTAATGTCAATCCAATGTTCTATTATCACAAAAACTCATAATTTTCTCGCTACAAAATATACAATTAAGCTTTAGGATTAGTAATACTAAAATCCCATTTTTATTTAGTTCAAAAGGTTTCTTACTTCACAGCCAAAAGTATGGTTACTGATTCATCTTACAAAACGAGCAACATGGAAATGGTTACATAACTACTACAATATCATACCCAGTTTCCATTATCCTAATCACCACAAGGCCCTATCAAACTCGGCATACTTAAGGTTGCTACTCACAAGTACTTATGCACATGAGTTCCTAACACATACATATGTAGATGTGTTCAATACTTCAACTTCTAATCAATCTTAACTTAATTAGGATCCTTGGTCCCTTTGTTTTCATATTCGACACTTATTCCAACAACATTCCCAACATTCTTAGCATCGTTCAACCTTATTTCGTCCCTTCCTGCTAGCTGTCTCTCAATCCAAGCTAGTGCCGTATCTCTTTCATCTAATTCCGCATTAAAAGTTCCATTAATTCACTTTCTTGATTGTCCCACGGTTGAGACTATACTCAAACTCCTTCATTTTAGTCATTTTCTATTTTTTCCTTATTCATCCTAACTATGACATTATCAATAATCGCAAATGGATAGTAAAATCATAGATATAATAACGAATCTATCTTGATACCAAGATTTCCTGAATCTTATGATCAACGATATATAAAAGCTCCGCTCTTCTGTCCATCTCTTCCTATGGTTAATACTTAACCCAACACAATTTCGCATCATATTTGCCCATCTTAATTTTTCTAAAATCAAATGATTAATGCATAAATATAGCAGTTCAAATCTTGGTAGGCCTCCCAATTGTAATCCGATATATTTAAGCATTATCCATCATACCAAATAATCATTACTTAATTTTGTCCAAGCCTATGACATTAGTCCAAAGAAGTTCTTAGCCCAATGATCTAATTCCAGCATAGCTCGGGTCCTTTCCCAAAGAAACCTAGAGCTCTGATACCAACTGTAATGCCCCAAGTCACGATGCATTTCACCCCGTGATTCGGAACGCTGCTCCACGATCGGATAGCTAATTAAAATCATAAACAGGAAATCCAATACGCAAAATTCATAACTTAACATTCCAATATTTCAAAAACTACAAACTATTTTTTTCCTCAAAATACATCATGGACCTAAATTGCATATCATCATGTCCGATATCTAAATGAGTTCTAACTAACCAAACTAAATACAAGTACATCCATGATTCACAAGAAGCTATAATACCTAACAGGGAGCCTCCTAAGTTCACCAATCCATAAGGTTAATTTCCTACATAATATTAATGAAATCATGAGTCCACTGACCCAGTAAAATTTATGGCATAGGACGAAGAGTACAAGGATGAGTAGGAAATATAATACAAACGAAACATGAATATGATGACAATATCGAATCAAAACGTTCAGAATGGTCAAAACAATAACTTATAAATTTTCACATTCATGTCAATAAACATTTAAGGCTGAAACAATCATTTGGTAGATCTGTCACCCTTATAACTCCAAATTTGACATTTATTAATCTTTGTCCCTCCAATAATCCCTTAAGGAGCGGTATTCGTTCATTAAAGCACAGTCGATTCCACGTACTTTAGAGTAACTCTTTAAAATCCTACCTCCAGGATTCGTCCGAGCTACCCATCATTCAGGAATTTTCAGGGGTTCAGGCTGACGATCCGATATTGCCCAAACTGATACCACCCAAAAAATTTCCAAGGCCTAACATTCATCCATTTATTCGGGTTCAAAACAATAGGATCGTTCTCAAAGTATTGAGCCATATCATAGCATGAATTTGGAAAAAATGTCTTTGAACGAATTAGAATATATCCAAATATATCAAAACATATAGCCACCACGGGCATGGATTTAAACGATAGATCGATTCAAACAAACAATTCGAATTTGGACCTGGACTAGAAAAGATTTTGATTCGAGACCTTAAACATGTTTAAAAGAGTGAAATACGGACAGGAGTTGATAAAACGAAGTCGAAATATGAAAACATAGCCACTGGAATTGGCACTGGGGCGCCGTTGGGCGCTCGAGCTCCTAAACAGTGTTTTTGGCTACTGGAATGAACGCTTGAGCGCTTATCTAGGTGCTTGGGCGCTCTAATTTTTTTTTTTTGATGGTAGAAGACTAATTGTGAAGAAATTAAACTTAGTTTGTTCTACTTATCATCAAGATTTTTAATTTTAAGTTTCAAAATTAAATTTTTGAATTTTTGGAGAAAAAGTGTTATAAATCTATAAACTAGAAATTCTCTTTTTCTAATACTTTTCATCTAGTAATCATACCTCAAGAAGCCCATTTTCAAGTAATGATTCGAAAATTTTGATTTTTAAATTGATTTTTTGTAGGTTTTGAAGTGAAAAATTGATTTTACCTCCATAATAATTTTTCTTCCATTTTTGTCTCAAACTTTACAATTGTCCTATGGTCCAAAATCCTTAGAACATATTTATGATAAGAGTGAGGTCTCACAACATTCAAATGATTCAAGTCATTAATCAAAGAGGACATGGAGCAAGAAAATCGAAGAATGTCACAAAAACGAACGTTATATGCCCTATAGCAAGTCTCAAGCCAAGGACAACAATGATTTCAACATCTGAAGCAAATGAGAAAATGCCATACATCTTATCTCCGTCCTAAGCTCTTAAAATAAAGATTTTATCGGTCCAAAGAGAGGTTAAACACCTATCAACCAAGTTATATACTTAAGTTAAGCTTGATCTCATCTCACCAAATAAATTCTTACACAATCATAAATTTAGCTTACCAAGGCAAGTGAGAGTATCACTCCTAATTCTTTCCCTTGTTAATGGATGTGCCTTAGTTAATGAAAAGATGTAGTCTTCTTTAGTAGAATTTATAATAAGGAGTGTTTGTAATGAGATGATCAGTAGAAATTTTTGGAGTTTTGTTGTGCAAAAATGGGAGAAGCAACACTCTTCTCTTGGCCTATTTATGGAAGAGAAGGGAGGGCATACTTGCAATGAATACTTGGCCAAGGACTTATCTTGCAAATACCAAACTCTTGGTTGATTGAATGTGATTGATAGGGTGGGTGAGGGATTTCCTCACCCAAAAATCTGCAGCTGCAGATTTGCAGCTGCTCCATCCCCCCTTTTTCTTTTTTTTTTTTTTTTTTGAATTCCTTTAAAAATTAGGTTAAGTATTGGGCTAGGGTTTGGGCTTGGTTTGTGGGCCAAATAACTTGTTTTGGGCCGAAAACGGGGCTTAAACGGGATCTCAATTGTACAAAAAGTTTTTCGAATGAAAATAAATTATTTTGATAATAAAATAATTTTCGTGATAGCGAAAACGATTTATCGTTAAAAAACGAAGCGTTACAAATCTTGATTAGGAGAATTTTCGAGATATAAAGGAAAAATCGCTTGGATGGGAGGAAATATTTGATTACAAGGAAGATTTTCATGATTGGGAAAATCATTTGTCATTAGATTAATGAAAGTTTCAAAATTTGATTTGGAAAATTTTCGGAGTGTTATTTTTTTCTTATTAGTAGTTGTAGCTCACAGTACTCTCATATTATCAAAAAAGAAAAATAAGGAAAAAAATTTAAAGAAAACAGAGGAAAAGAAAAGAAAAAGTTACACTTGTATAGGAAGTGAGGTATATGTTTTGCATATGAGATAAATCAATCTAGTCAATCCGTGGGAAATTGGTGGTAACTAGTTTGTAAACCACTGTAAAAAATCACACCCTTATTGAGCTAGATTACCCTTTTAGTTTTAGCTTTGCTGTAAGGCGGGTCAATGAAAAGTAGATATGGGTTAGAGTTACCATTTTATCCATCCCAATCCATCAATTGCTTTGTTGGATTTGCAAAGTGATAGGGCCCTTGAATAGTCTCTCGGCTAGTATCAAATTGCTACTTTTCTCGGTAATCTATCAAGCCTCAAATGGTGTGGTTGAATAATCAACCCATTCTTTCAACTCAAAAAAGTCATATTTGACCTTTCCTCTTAAGTAACAAAATGCAATAGACTTGAGAAGAAAACACAGAGGTCATGGGAATTTCTTACAAATAATAATAATAATAATAATAATAATAATAACAACAACAACAACACGCAGCTTGGGAGCAAAATACATCCATTTGTTGATCTTATTCGTGAATCAACTTCTTAGGTAAGCCTTTAGTTCTCGATGCCAAGTACAAACAAGATAGCCTACTTGCATGGCCACCGTCTATCAAGACATGTAAGAAAGCATGTAAATGAGGATTACTATTACCTAACAAATTTCAAACTAAAAGAGAGGAGATTTTAGGTTTCAAATCAAAAGAAACCAATTAACTACTTGGAGAAGTGAAAATTGCCAAGTAGAAGGCTAGAGTTCTGTTTTACACGTGCTAAATTTGTACGAAAGTCACTGAACAATTCCGTTCACGAAGAATATGTGAGATACGAACTGTTAACAATTCTAGAATTTTCGTAACCTGGAAAACGAGATCTTGCATATGCCAAGGTCCGCTCTATGTGGAAGTGATGAGGCTAATCACCATAGTGGAGTCAACCATCTTGACTTTTATGATGTGTTTGCAACTGATTATGAAAAGTATTTATGTGATTATGAGCTGTTAAAAGCTATTTTTGAGTATTTGGAAACTGTACTTCTAATGTAAATTCTCTAAAATTAATTAGCAATAATATATAATCTTCTAAGCAACATTGATGTTATTTATCAGGTTATGTATAAGTGATTAAATTCCAAATACTATGGTAGTATTTGCAACTGATTTTGATAATTACTTATATGATTATAAGCTGCTAAAAGCTTTTTTAAGTGTTTGAAAACTCTGCTTTTACTATAAGTTCTCTAAAAGTAATCAGCAATATTTTATAATTTCATAATGAGGTGTTGTAGGCTATTTTTATGAAAAATAAGTGATTATAATTTCAAATACTACAACTTTTTGTGAGCCTATAATGAATTATTTGATGGTTTTTAAATATCAAGTACTTTTGATTACAATTCAATTTTTTCCACTTTCAGTAAAAGTAGATGATTATACTTCAACATAATTTATTGCAAACACCACCTATAACTTTTTACTAACTTACAGTGAATTATTTGATAGTTATCAAATATCAAATACTTTTGATTATAATTTGATTTTTTCAACGTTCAGCAAAAGTAGGTTATTATACTTTATATAATTTGTTGCAACACCACCTACGTATCTAAGAATGCCATCTGGACTGAGACATCCGAATTCCCTTGCTTGTCCCATCCATATTAAGTTCGTACAAGCCACGTATTAGCTTACCCTGCTGGACTGGAACTGGAGGCGAATGCATATTGTCTAGTAAGCCTAATATCATAGACAAGTGAGGATCCCTTCTCCAGTATTTATAGAGATTTTTGTATTCGGCCGCCTTATGTCAAGTCTAATTGGCAAAATAGACCCTGTGAAAAGATAATTAGCAAATTACACTTCATAAAATTTTTAATTGGCAAAAAAACCTCTCCATCCCTAGAGTTAGTGATACTCCCCTTGTGGTGTGAAACTTATTGTTTTTTCATGCTAAATTGTCCATTTTACCCCTAATATCTTTGTCTTGTAAAAAAAATCCTGTGTTCAAATAAATTGTCAAGAAAAATTCCATTTTTAAATAAACTGGCACAAAAAACACTGTGTTTAGATAAATTGGCAAGAAAACCCTGTGTTTAAATAAACTAGTAAGAAAACCTTATGCTATAAAATTGGCAAGAACGCTCATAGTGCACAAATTGCCCATGAACAACATCAAACATGACAAGAAAAATGGGTTAAATGCAACGACACCTGCCTACTTTTCTCTTTTGGTACTTATCCCCCAAAATTTTCGGCTTTTGGCAATAATACCTCTTTCGTCCAATTTTCATCTTTTTTTCCATTAAAAAAATAAATGAATGACAAAAATGCCCTTTGATCAAATAAAAATGCATACCATTTGAATTTTTTTAACACATTATTTATATTTATGTGATTTATTATATTATAAATTTTTATAAAATATGTAAAAAGATATAAAATATTAATATGTGAATTATATAAATGTAAATAATCTATTTGAAGACTGGAAAAAGAAAATAAAAATCAAATGGTATGCATTTTTATTTGATCAAAGGACATTTTTGTCATCCACTTATTTTTTAATGATAAAAAAGATGAAAATTGGATGGAAGGGGTGTCATTGCCAAAAATCAAAAGGTTAGGGGGGTAAGTGTTAAAAGAGAAAAATTCAGGGGGTGTAATTCCATTTAACCCCAAGAAAAGCCCAATGTTTAAAAAAAATGGCAAAAAAACACCTATGTTAAAAACATTGGCAAGAAAAATCATATGAAATAAAAGAGCAATATTGTCATTTTAAGGGTCTAAAATACTATAAAATGATGGTCGGGGGTGCGGGATAATTAATTTTTTTGCAAGGTTTTATATGCTAATTTATTTTTTATAGGCTTCGATTTGCTAATTATATATAGCACATGGGAGTATTTTACAAAAAACTCGTATTTATATGCATAATCATTACTGGGGAAGAGGACTTGAAGCTGTTAAAAGGCCTAATTAATTATTTATCCGACTTCTATGGAAGAGAATATGTGTTTCGTTTCAACTCTAGTTTTTCAAATACACCATGGGATCTGGGATGATGCGTCAGACGTGGTAGGAGGCACGACATGAGAGCAACCAATGTTGGGCTGGAATTTAACGAGTTCCCTAAAGTAATATCATAAAGGTAAGTGTGATTTTCGTTAAAAAAAAAGACGTTCATATCTTTTCAGTTCCATACAGCACTGACATCGTTAAAGTTTTATTTCTTTGGCAAATGTAGTATTAACATATACCTGAATATACGCCGGTTGTTTTGGATGTAGATGAAATCTAACACAATATGAGGTACGTTTCGAATTAGTTTGAGGTTTACACTTTACACTTTGCAATGTTTACGCCTTCAAGCTGGATGCTATGATCTTTAAATGTTTTTCTATAAGAATTTGTGCAAGTGAATCTCTATTTGAAGATTTTGGCTTCTAAAAATAATTCTAATAATGGACAATTTACATCGGAATCCACATGGAATACGGTGCATTTGGCTGCCCCATCCAAAGGCTTGTTCCAACTGACATGGCAGCTATGTCTTACCTTAACTATATCTATATTTCTGTAGTGTCTATTGAATGATAAAATATTCCCCATGAACTCTTACCTCTGGAAAAACAATATTGATCTTGCCTGCAAGTGTTATTCTTGTGCTCAATCTAGAAATTATATTGCATATGTTTTTCAAAAATGATTACTCAAAGATGGTTTGAGACTTTTTTGAATATTGCTTTGATTTTTATCCTCCTGTCACGAATCATGTGGTTTATATGATGCAATTCTGGAAAAATTCTTGTCCTTTTTATTATGAAGGGCACATTAGAATTATCATTATCATATTAATCTTCTGTCCTATTTTGACATACTTGCTATTTTGGTGTCCTGATTGATTGGCCAAAAGATAATATTCCAATTGCAATTAGATGGCTTGAATTTTCCTTTCGTTAATGGAGTGGCTAAAGGTAATAATATTCTTGTTGGTGTGGGAGGACTGATTCGAGATCATCAGGGAAATTTACAGGTGGTTTTCACATATCATCTAGACCATAGAAATTGTTTTGTTTCGGAACTTGCAGCTATTTTAGAGGCATTCATCTTTATCTCACTCATGATTCCACGAATATTTAGGTGGAAATAGATTCTACAGTATCTATGTTGATGCTTTGGGACACAGTGAGGGGCCTTGGATGGGGAAAAATTAAATTTGTGGAATTTGCTGAGCTATGAAATGTCACGTTATTCATATCTCACACATCTATCATGAAGAAAATTTTGCTGCTAACAAGCTCACCAACCTTGCTTCCATCAGTTTGAGTTTCTCGAATTTTTATCATGATGAAATTTTCAAGAAGCATAGAGAGCTGATTCAAGCTGATAAATGGAGATTGCCATCTTTTAGATGGTAGGAGTTTTGCTTCATGAATTTGTTCGCTTTACTTTGTAAGGGAGGTACTACTCCTGACTAGTTACTTTTCGAAACTTCCTGCTTACCTTTACTTTGTGATTTATACATGACCGAATAAAGAAGAACTGCATGTGGCTTGATCAAAAGAGTCAGAGTTGGCTCTTTGTGGTATGCGTAAAGCTCTTTGAAATGATTCGTTGCCTAGTCACAATGTCAAAAAACCCAGGAGGGGGGGGTGT
>JACFYI010003654.1:136549-148916 GCA_014898755.1 Handroanthus guayacan
TATATATATATATATTCTCTCATTTGTTATTTTAAATCGGCCTATTGTCGAACCATGTGGAAGCCATTTCTCTCTTAGGTTTAGTTTAGTTGGGATGAAAATGCTTGATAAAGCTCATTTATTTCGATTAGAATCCTCTATTTTAATTGGTGTTTCATTTCTTATTCTCTATTTTAAATACATGCCAAATATATTAAATCTTTCCTCATAAAAACATATGATTATGGATGCCATGTACTTGACAGGCATAATGCAATGGAATATGAGGTGAAACACAAGTTAGAATTCTTGACAAGTGCATTTATCAAGAATTAATTAATTCAATGTTTGGTTGAGCATTTAATTATCATACCCGTCCAGACATCCACAACAAAATCTTTCAGCCCGCATTTATAAATAGCAAATTATGCCCTCCTTCTCTCTAGGAATAATTCGTCGAAACTTAACAAGATTAGTTTGCCTTTGGATGAAAATTTATTATACCAATAAAAAAATTATTTGAAGAAGATAAAAATAATAATCAAAGTACATACTAATTATCATGTAAAATATATAATCATGGATTATTCATAGACCCAACCATACTAGGCCAAGGGATCGGATAGGAACCATCCAGCTGACCGTGTAGCTTCTGAGCATCTTATGGATGTCAAAATCAATTTCTCATATTGTTACTTGTAAAATAACTTAGATACTGTGTTCATCCTTCTGTCCAGAAAACAACGTCCAATGTCATGACCATTACAATCATATTTCCTATCGCTAGTGGGTCACATTCTTTCAGGGTATATTAATGTGATCCAGGGTTAGGGGTGTAAACGGATATTAAACGAATTAGATACACTGTTTTTATGTTCGTATCTAAGTAACTTATCGGATGAGGATATCTATATCCATTTTTTGGCGAATATTGAAAAATAATATCCGTATTCGTATTTGGCAGATATTAAATGAATTCAAATATATCCGTATCCATTTGTAGTTATGTGCTTCTTTGAATATCTGTACTCGATTGTAATTATTCGAATCATATCTATGTCCATATCTAAATGTTATTTTTTATGCTCATTATTCAAAAATATATATTTTTTGGGATATCCATATCCATATCCAATTGGTTTAATCAATTTAGCAAGACCAACAAAATACAACTTGTAAGATAAAAAGACTAAAAGTCCATAATCTAATTATATACAATATTTAAAATATATTAGAAAATGTTAAAATATATGATATACGACAATATAATATGTATAATTTTTTTAAAAATATTATTTAATATATGTAAAATACATGAATTTGTTCATAAAATATATATATAATAACATTTTAAACATTATTTATTCCATTTGAATAATGGACATAATCGAATATATAAAAGGATATATCAAAATAATATATATTGAGAGTGGATATTAAACAGATCGAATGCGTGATTACCATACTCGTATCTGTTTATAATCGAATATCTCCTAATTGAATATGAATAATATGCGCTTTAAACGGATATGAATAATTTCTAGTATAAATGAATACAAATGCGAACTGTAATCAAATTTTTGAATATTTATTGGCAGCCCTAACTAGGGCAAATGGTTAGTTTAATTTAGAAAAAATTATATTTTTAGTCCTATAACTATACCGTTTTTTGCTTTTGGTCTGGTATGTATTGGCTCAATAATTTAAATCCAATAAGTATTAGTAATTTGCTATTTATGCCTGGTTTTACCAATTTTAGTGATACATCATGTAGCAGTAAATTTTACAATTTTAATCCTATAAGTCGTAATAATCATGCAGTTCTAATCTTGTCAGTAAGATAAAACCTAGAGAAAGGGCATAAATTGTAAATTATTTATTATTTATATGGGTAAAATTATGGAGTCAATACATACATAATCAAAAATGAAATATGGTATAGTTATAGGACTAATAATATTATTTTTTCCTTTATATTTGATTGCATCAATTATACATGATATGATCAATGCGTAGTTTATTTTGTTAATATTATTACATTTTGATTTGTATAACTTATAATTTACCAAAATATGTATTCTAAATAGCATAAAATTTTCCCGATAAAAAATATAGAGAAAAGTATATTAAGCCACCCGAACTATGCGTGTTTTTGTACTTTGCAACCTAATAAAAAAAACATTACATTTTGCTATCTCAATTTTACAAAATTTTCACTTTGCTACCTCAGTATATTTTTCGAGAAATATTCCACCGAAATAGTCGCATATTGAACATGTGTCTAAATATTGAGATAGGAAAAGTCTCACTTTATCACCTAAATTTTGCGAAATTTTGCACAATACCACCTATTAATGGAATATGTTCACCAAAAAATAAATTGGGCTGCAAGGTTGAGATAGCAAAATGTAACTTGTTTTTTTTTTTATTTAGGTTGTAAAGTACAAAAACACCTATAGTTTGGATGGCATAATATACTTTTCTCAAAAATATATATAGTGTTGCCAAATCCATTAAGATTCTCATAGGTAAATTACTAGTCGTTGATATATATGAGGCCCATCTTGTTTTAATATAAAGAGACAAACGATAATGTTATAAGCACTTAATATATTTGAATTATCATTAAGGATATATATAAAGTAACAAAATTTTCATTATTAATGATGATATTCATAAACTTAATAGTGATAAGAAATATAAATTGTCCTTATTAATGACTGTACTATATACCAAAATTATGTATAAGCAGTACAAAAAACTAATAGAGTATAAATAACAAAAAATTGACCGCCAATATATATTGTAATTTATTCTATAGAAAAATAATATTTTGGTATAAAAAGTAGTTTTAATTAATAAATTTAATAGTGAGCATCCTGGCAACTAAATAAAAAAAGAAATATGAATTCAAATAGAGATTTCAAAAAGTTGTAACAAGTATCATTACATATATATATATATATATTTTCCAAGAACTTTTATTTCACACCCTTTTCCTTTCTAAACTTGCAATCACCCATGAAACTACGTACATCAATATATATTATTACTGTAAAATCCAACTACACTGAAAAAAAAGGGGGAAAAAAAAAGCAAAAAAATCTAAATCTAAAAGTCTTCCCTCATCTTCATCTTCATCTTCAACTCCATATATCACTTAATTAACAGCAGAGCAAACCCTACGAATTTTCCCATCACTCCCTGTCTTCACTTCAATATTACTCATCTTCACCATCGACCTTCCAAATTCCACGTTGAACGTCAGTCCCAGCAATCCCCTCACTCCCAAATACCTTTGCACGAATGTTCTGATCGACTCGTCTGTCCACAATTTCTTATTGAATTCGAGGATCCCCCGACCATCCCTCAGGTTTGCGAAGAATGACTTGTTGAACTAGTTTTCGCCGCCATTGTCCAGGCTGACTCTTGAGGAACCGTCGCCATCGGTGGGGCAGAGCGACTGAAGTGTCGAAAGGAATGCTGGGTTGATGGAAGGGTCGGCACCTCTAGAGGAAGTGAAGTTGTATAGCTTGTACCGGAAGAACTGACAGGCTGTCATGCCTATCAGGGAAAGTTGCAAGTTTTGTCCATTAACTATACCCTTTTTCGATTTTGGTCTATTCTTTTTCGAGGTTAGCACTGTTAGTTCTTTTAATTTAAAAATCTAGCACATTTAGTCCATTTGTTCGTAATTTTGATCCATTGGGCCCGAAATTTGCACAGTGACCTCCAATCGAGCCCAAAATTTGGAGATTTTATGACATGTGGCATATGTTGCCACATCATCAGCCTCCACATATGTCACATGTTATAAAACCCCCAAATTTTAGGCCCGAGTGGAGATGACTATGCAAATTTTGGGTCTAATTTCAAATTTTGTGGCCCAATGGACCAAAATTGCCAACAAATGGACTAAATGTGCAAGATTTTTAAATCAAAAGGACTAGAAATGCTAATCCCAAAAAAGAATGGACCAAAATCGAAAAAGAGTATAGTTAATGGACTAAATTTGCAATTTTCCCTGCATATCGTGTGCCCTCCTGCAAAAAATTTCAATGATGTGTGTATGTTTTGTAGATTGACTCAAAAAAATTATTATGTTGTCCAAAATTATGATTAGTTAGAATTTTCAAATAAATTTAGTTGTTGAAAATTAATTCAGGTGTATCCCTTGATAGGTCCTGATTTTCTATTTTTGTACATGTTTTGGCTTCTATTTTATTTTATGGACATATCAAGTATATGAGTAGATAAAATATAGTTGACATATATCTGCGACCTGATAAAAGATGTATGAAAATGGAAAATTCAATATCACTACACAAAAATATATCATGGTTGATAAAAAAATTGAGTGACAATGTAAAAAGAATGTCACTATTATCAATCAATGAAATATACATATATATATATATATATAATGATTATCTAAAGACAATGAAAATCTTATCAAATTGTGGTTAACAATTTTTTTTTTTTTTAAATCATAGCTAGATATTATTAGTGGCAAAATAAAAACCTTTGCCATTAAATTACTTGCAATCGTTATATTATATAAATCATGAGTACTTAACAAGATCCTAAGTGTTGAGACCTTTAGCTTGGAACTTCTGCTTCTGCACATCAATGGAGTCCGTAAAACCCAGCAAATTCGAACTATCACTCGCCAATGAAACTTTCCCATCTCTATGCCCCGTCGGCACTACCCACCGTGGCCCACCAGCCTGCGGCATGCCCAATCATTACTCATTAGTACAAAAATCATCTATCATTCGTCTAAAGAAATACTTTACTAATGTGAAATTCTAAAATTAACCTATACGATCGAAAACAAAACCAACAACATACTAGCACAACAGAATCACGTGCAGCAAGAGCAAGAATGTTAGCACACGAGACTAGACCAGGGCACATGCCACACGGTCTCCAGCTGCTTCTTAGCATCATCTATCACTTCGTATCCCCTCAGCAACTGGTTGGGCCTGGCTTTTTTTCGCCTTGTTGTCACCATCAATGAGGATGGAGCCATCACAGCTCTGCACAAAGCAGTCACAGAAGTGCATTCTAAGAAGCACAAGTGCAATAGCACGGTTTGGACTAAAATGAGACCTAACGGTCAATTGAACTATAGACTCAACATGTAACACCCCGAAAATTTTCCTAATTAAAATTTTTATCCTTTGTTTTTCAAAATGATAAATTATTTTACAATAAAAAAAATTTTAAAATAGCCAAAATATTTTTCTGCATTCGAAAATTTTTTTATAGTATTCGAAAACATTACTTCGGGCCCAAACAAGCATGTTTAAGCCCAAGTCCATCCCAATTTAAATTAAATATTAGCCCAAACAAAATTCTAGCCCAATCTAATATTTCCCAAAACAAAAAAGAAAAAAAGATAAAAATAAAATCTAATTTTCTCAGATTTGGCCAGCCGTGAAATCCCCCAAAATGGGGGGATATTATCAATATTTTATTGGTAAAATTTTATGACCAAGTATTGGACCCTATTTTTTCTATAAATAAGCTAAGAGAGGGGAAGCACTAACACCTATTCTTCACATTTGCTAACAAGATTGTCTTTCCCTCCTTTCTTCATCTCCTCTCTCGGCAAACTCCACTAAAACACAGACATTTCAGAAAATTTTTCTCTCTCAATAAATTTCATGAAATCTAGAACCAAAAAGGGGAAAAGCTAAATGGTGTACTCTTTCTAAATAGCCTAACTCGGTAAGTGAAAGTGTAAGAAGATTGAGAATCTAATGATTAAACAAGAGGATTTAGGGTAATGAAGTAATAGTCTAATCTATATGTTTAATTTTGATTTTTGGCTTAGGTGTTTAACTCGAATATTTGGATCATTTAACCTCCAAATCGGAGCATAGGACCTAATGTAAGTTTATGGCTTTCCTTGCTCTTTGATTCAATTGTAATGTTTCATTCGTTGATGATTCCATGTTCCTTGTTGATTAAAATGAGCTGACATGTGACACTGCGTTTGATTAATCTTATTCATAAGCTCATGATTTTTACTTGTGATTTGGATTATGGAGCGTTGAACTCTCTTGGAACCCTACCACTTGACCCTTGCAAAGAGTTGGACCATGGACTTGAAGGAAAAATCGTAACAAAAACTTGAAAAATCGATTTATTAGACTTAAGAAACATATTTTATAAAAACTTGTAAAATGAAAATCTGTGATTTGGATTTTTAAAAGAAAATATTTGAAAAGAGATGCCGTAAAATGAATTGAATAAAAAAAAAAAAAGAAAATTTCGTTCAACTAAACAGACGCCAAAGTGCTACAGCACTTTGTAGGAGTGCTATAGCAGTTCGGTTAATGGAATAATACAAAAATGTGATGAATTACTTCTACGGTAACACTTACCCAGAAGCTGATGTGCTATAGCACTTCGTAATAGTGCTATAGCACTTTACATTCTGGACTTACTCAAAACTCTCAATTTAAACAAAGACATTAAGTGCTATAGCATTTTATAAAGAGCCATAGCACTCTGGTTTCATTCTTACTCTTCTATTTTGACTCCGTTTTCAAATATAAGTTCATATAACACATCTTTAAAACATTTTATGAATATTAATTAGTTTTTCCTAAACCCGAGGTCCAAATTTGAACTCTTCATTGAATTCGTTCGATTTGTGAATATGTTATCCATTCATTGAATTCGTTCAATATGAGAATATGTGATCCAATTGGTTCTACATGTTTGAATTTATTTGTCCGTTCCAAACCTTTATGCATGATAAGTTGGGCAATCTCAGATTATCAATTCGAATTCCTGGAATTCCTGTTCGGAGGATAGCTCGGAGGAATTCTGCAGTTTAAAATTCCAAAAGTTTATTCCGAAACAAGAAGTCGACCATGTTTCAAAGTTCGATATGTGTGCAACTTGAGTGGCCACTCGAGCATGCAAATTGGAGGGATAAGGTTATATATTTTTGTTGAAGTTATAAGGGTGATAGATCTACCAAACAATTGCTTCAGCCATATATATGATTAACATGAATGTGATATTATTTTGAGCTATTTGTTTTGCGTGATTGTCTTTGCCATTTCAATTTGGAACAAATCACATTCATGGTTTGATTCCTGTTATGATCCCTTGTTGATTTCTTGCTTCCTTCATTATACCATTCGTCTTTTCTATGCCATAAGCTTGCTAGGAATTACCATGTGGGTAATTAGCTTGGAGCTATCAAGGGTTGGATCAAGTTTGTGTTGTATTTACATTTTGAGTTATGTAATGGATTATGTATTAGATAGATTGAACTTGTAAGGAATCTTTTTATATGGATAGCCCGTATTTTTGGATCGCTTGACGTGTTGAAAAAAAGAAAAAAATGGCTTGTAGATGATGGATTATATGTTTGGATTTTAAGTATGAATACGATTGGAAATTTTTGTTACATGATTTTAGTTAGTTCGTTCCGCGAGTAGCGTTCCGGGATTCAGTATTTGTATGTCCGTTCGTCGTTAGGGAATCCCGGGGCTTCACAGGTGGTATCAGAGCTTAGGTTAAGGAACCTTGGGAGTTCAGATCCGTAGTATTTTGCCTTTTATATTTATTCCGTTACTAATTGTTCGCTCATGGTCCTTGCATCATCGAGGGACAAAAAAAAAAAACTTGAATTACGCCAGAATTAGATCTTTGGGAAAAGAATTTTCTTTGAACTTAAGTCGTAAGGTTTGACTAAATAAAGTTGTGATCATTTGGTATAATGAATGATGCCTAAATGTATTGGATTACAATTGGGAGGCCTACCAATTTGTGAACTGCTATATTTATGCATTAGTCATTTGATTTAGAAAAACGATATAGGCCCAAATATGTTGTTGAATTGCTGTGGGTTAAATATCAACCTTAGTGACCTTAGGAAGAAATGAATGAATTAATTTCCTATGTGCGTCTTGAAGTGAGTTTTGGGAATATGGTCATTATAAGATTTATCCATCCATGCGTATGTATTTATACATTCAAGAGCCATAGAACTTTATAAGAACCTTTTATTTAAAACTAAGAGTCTTGTCTATATGCGTATCATATCCTTATGCTTTCATCATACATCCTAGAAACCAAGGAATTTTATTAAGAGCCTATCATGTATTGATTGAGGAATCATGGGCACCGGAGATCCCGACTTAAGGAGTGGGAAATTTTGGAATCAGTGGGTGACAATAATAATGGAAATGGAGGTAATGAGAATGAAGTGGAACCAAAAGAGGATCCTAATTATATGGCTGGTAATTGATTGGGATGATATAGTATGTATATAAGTGTGTGAACACAAGTGACCTAATGAAGTTCTTTTCTTTCTTTTGGTTAGGCATTGTAGAGTTGTATGTACCAACTCACATTTTGTATAGTTCAAGATATGATAGAGCATGCCCAGATATGATAGAAGATGACCATGGTTAAATAGCCACCTTGATTCCGATAACTTTTGTAAAGATAGCTCTGTAACCACACATTTTGCCTTATGTACCCAGGTATAAGAATGATATGAGTTGGGTGTAGAAGTATTCCTCGTCTTGAGTTCCCTGTATTTATGATTTTTCCTTTTGAGCACTCGAGATATGGGAACTTCTTACGATATTAACAAGCACTTTAATAATATTTCAGATTATTATGGTTTCTATTGGAAATACACCATCCAATGAACCCTCAAGAAATAGGAAAGACCAAGACGAATGTTGTTTGAAGAACTTAGGGCACCTTAGACTCCCAATAATTTAGAACCCTCAAGAGAACCTCGTGTAGAGGAGCCCCCTGCTCGAAATGAATCTCAAGAACAACCACCCCCTAGAAACGAGCCTGTAGCCGAGCAACTTTTCACCTTGCTTCAACAGGTGTTGAACCAAGGTCAACAACAGGATAATTAGGAACATAGATAAGAGGGGGATCTCCTATAAGACTTATACTCTAGTAGGAGAATGTTACTAGAGTCGTATAAGGCACCCTAAACGTCCTGTGGTCATAGATAATCAGAACTTTGGTGCAAATCTCATAGAATTGCCAATTCAAGATTATGACCTCATTTTAGGAAAGAATTGGCTCTATCAGCATCAAATTGTAGTGGATTGTTTTGCTAAAACAGTTAAGCTGGGTACCGTAGTTGAGATAGGTACTTACAGCATAGCCGGAAGTAATAGTATACCTATCACTTCGGCAATGAAGGCCGAGAAAATTATCAAAAAAAAAAAAAAGAAAAGGGATAAGGATTTCTGACATATTTGATAAATAAGCCTCAGGATAAAGTGGAACCCAAGGATGTTAAAGTAGTGAATGAATTTCCTAAGGTATTTTCAGAAGAACTAAATTTGTTAGCCCCTGAAAAGGAGATTGAGTTTGTGATTGAAACTATCCACGGGATAGCGTCATTCTCTAAGACTCCTTATAGAATGGCACTAGCAGAACTAAAGGAGTTGGAAGAACAATTACAAGAACTGCTGGATAAAAATTTCATTCGACCAAGCTCTTCGCCTTGGGGAGCTCTGGTCTTGTTTTTAAAGAAGAAAGATGGGTCGCTAAAAATGTGTATTGATTATAGAGAATTTAATAAAGTGACTGTTAAGAATAACTATTCCCTTACTCCATATAGACGAGCTGTTTGATCATCTTCAAGGGTTAGCTGTCTATTCTAAATTGGATTTAAGATAAGAGTACTACCAATTGAAAATGCGGGAAGCAAATCTTTCTAAAACTGCATTTAATTCTCATTATGGGCATTTTAAGTTTGTAGTTATGTCCTCTGGATTAACAAATGCTCCTGTAGCATTTATGAATTTGATACATCGAGTGTTTTGTCCATATCTCGATTGCTTCGTGATAATATTCATAAATGACATCTTGGTCTATTCAAAATCAGAAGAGGAGTATGAAGGACATTTGAGAATTGTTCTTTGAACGTTAAAAGAACATAAGCTCTATGCCAAGTTCAGCAAATGTGAATTTTGGCTGAAAAAAATAACTTTTCTAGGTCATATCATATCTCAAAATGGACTGGAAGTAGATCCAGAAAAAATTGAGATAGTTAATAACTGGAAAAGACCTGAGACTATCATAGAAGTAAGGAGTTTTCTCGATTTAGCTGGATATTACAGAAAATTTATCCAGGACTTCTCTAAGTTGGCTGGACTACTTACGAGACTGACTCAAAACGATTGACGTTTTGATAGGGATCGGAAGTGTGAGAAGAGTTTCTTGGAGCTTAAGAAAAGATTGACAACATCTCCAGTACTCGCACTATCAGACGAGTCAAAAGAATTTACTGTTTACACTGACGCCTCGAAAGAAGGATTGGGATGTATACTAATGCAGAAAGGCAAAGTAATTACTTATGCATCAAGAAAATTGAAAAATCATAAGTTGAACTACCCTACTCATAATTTAGAATTAGTAGCAGCTGTCTTTGCCTTAGCTAAATGACGTCACTACTTGTATGAGACTAAGATTGAAGTATTTTCTGACCATAAAAGTCTGAAATATATTTTCAGTCAGAAAAACTTAAATCTCAGGCAACGGCATTGGATGGAATTTTTGGAGGATTATGATTTTTCAATCACTAACATCCAGGAAAAGCTAATATAGTTGCATATGCACTAAGTCAGAAAGGAAAGATAGCAAATTTGACCATCTACCCGGAACTATTTAGTGAAATCTTGAAAGCCCAAGAAGAAGATGTTTCGGTTCAAAAGCTTAAAGATGAGATAAAACCTGATTTTAGAATTGATACAAATAGATTTCTACGATTTAGGAATCGGGTGTGTGTTCCTGCAGTAATGAGATAAAGAGTGCTATCTGCAGCAAATCAAGCTAAGTTTTCGGTGCATCCTGGAGGGACAAAAATGTATAAGGGTCTTAAGCAAAAATTCTGGTGGGAAGGTATGAAAAAGGATGTGGCTAAATACATCCAGAAATGTCTAACCTATCAATTGGTGAAAGCAGAGTATTAGAGATCATCTAAAAAATTACAACTGCTCCAGATCCCAGAATTAAAATGGGATCATATCACCATGGACTTCATGACGGGTTTACCTGTTGTGCGATGAGGATGTGATAGTATCTGGATTGTGGTAAATAGGCTTACAAAGTCAACACACTTTCTACCGGTCAAAACCCAGTACAATGTTGAGAAACTCGCTGAGATATATCTCAAGAAAATAATACGGTTACATGGAATCCCTCAGAGTATTGTCTCCAATAGAGATTCGAAATTTACGACGAGACTGTAAAAAAGTTTGCAAGGCCATCTAGGACAAAGTTACTTTTTAGTACTGCTGCTCATCCCCAGACAGATGGCCAATTAGAAAGGGTGATTCAAATTCTGAAAGACATGCTGAGGGCATGTGTTCTAAATTTTCCTAAAAATTGGGATAGGCATTTACTGTTGGTAGAGTTCGCTTATAATAATAGCTATCAGACTTCCATCCAGATGGCACCATACAAAGCACTATACGACAGAAGATGCAGATCACCCATTCACTGGGATCTAGATGAATTCAGGAACGTGTCAAGTAAGGAAAATGAAGCTTTGTTGTCTGAACTGATACAAGAAGCGATAGACAAGGTCCAAATCATCAAGAATATGAAAATGGCTCAGGATCGCCAGAAGAGCT
This sequence comes from Handroanthus guayacan, assembly GCA_014898755.1. Taxonomy (NCBI): domain Eukaryota; kingdom Viridiplantae; phylum Streptophyta; class Magnoliopsida; order Lamiales; family Bignoniaceae; genus Handroanthus; species Handroanthus guayacan. The sequence goes on from JACFYI010003654.1 coordinate 148,171, forward strand.
ATGCCGATAAGAGGAGGAAAGATTTGAAATTTAACGTTGGAGATCAAGTGTTTCGAAAAATCGCTCCGCAGAAGGGAATCTGAAGAATAGGCAAGAGTGGAAAACTAAACCCAAGATTTACGAGACCCTTCGAAACCATTGAGCGAATAGGTCCTGTAGCTTATCGCTTAGATCTCCCGCCAAACCTAACTGGGATTCATAATGTATTCCATATTTTCCAGTTACGAAAATACTATCCTAATCCTTCTCATATCATTGAACACCTTAACGTTCCACTTCAAAGTGACCTTCTATATGTAGAACAACCCATGCGCATTCTACATTACCAAATTCGTGAGCTTAGGAATCGTAGGATATATCAGGTTAAGGTACTTTGGAAAAATCAGAAAGTAGATGAAGCTACTTGGGAACATGAGGATGAAATCAGAGACAAATATCCTCACCTATTTGAATAAGATATGAATTTGGGGACTAGATTTTCTTAAGGGGAGAGAATGTAACACCCCGAAAATTCCCCTAATTAAAATTTTTATCCTTCGTTTTTCAAAATGATAAATTATTTTACAATCACAAAAATTTTAAAATAGCCAAAATATTTTTCTACATTCGAAAATTTTTTTATAGTACTCGAAATGTTACTTGGGGACCAAACGAGCATGTTTAAGCCCAAGTCCATCCCAATTTAAGTTAAATATTAGCCCAAATGAAATTCAAGCCCAATCTAATATTTTACAAAAAAAAAAAAA
>JACFYI010003654.1:192523-206266 GCA_014898755.1 Handroanthus guayacan
TATATCCAAAGTGTTTTACACGTTTAGACAAACTTAGTAAGCATTTAAATCAACCATAATATTCTAACTCAATAAAATTCAAGAAACCAATAATGTCATTCTCTCATCCAGGTCATGGACTCATTAATAGCAACATGTTTTCTTTAGACTTAAGTGCGATATATGATGAACTACTTTAATCCACCTAGCATGACTGCATTATACTAGCGAAATAGCTGCGTTTAATCTAAATACACGAATCTATTAATTATATACCCATTTAAGATACAAGGATTTAGTGACAAAATCAAGTATTATAAGCTATCCAAATACCTATATGCATAACAGCCAGAATTATTTCAAGCATATATGCAAAGTACACATCATTTCACATTTTCAATCGAAGATAATTACCAAGCACAACTAAATCAAGCAACCTCACAACAATTCTATTTAACTAATACTGATCACCAAGATAAATAAGTAGAGCATAATAGCTAAATGCAATTATCTTTTCCTTGAATAATGGATTGCAAACTCTAAATAATCGACTAATATTGAAAAGCTAGTTGTTCTCTTCCATGAAACATATCCCCTATAATTCAATCATTGTAAAAACAACTAAATATTAGTAGAAAAATAATAAAAAACATTCCCCAACATAAACATGCTTGTACTGTTTAAATGTTCCTAAAACTTAGATGTTTAAACTTAAAAAAATCCAATTTCTAATCTTAGCAAACAATGGAATTCACCATAAGTCTAAAATTATATACCATAAGCATGTTTATTAATTATCCCCTTCATCACTCATTATGATTAATCACTAAGAATCTACCTCAAGAATTTCAAACATACTTTGGCCAGTAATCTTCTCCAAATATTTTATCATGGTCGTCATCATAGCTTGCTGAGTAGCTAATGCAGTTTTTGTATCTACCTTCAAAACTTGATACATCATTACCATGTAATCTTTTTGGATTGAGTCCTTTTGATTTCGCATGTACGGAATTCTCTCTAAGGACAGCAACGCATATTTATTCCGCTGTCATACGAGTTGTATCATCCAGTAGTTCTTCCTTTTGTTTTCACAGTTCTTTCATTTGAGCTTATTACAAAAAATCTCATCATATATATTAAAATCAATTTCATAAATAAGATCTCAATTGTGTCTATCACGGACATTGGAGTTCCGAATAAGTAAGATACAACTTTTTGTCTTACTTACACTATTAGCCTCAACTTCTTGGTTAGCCCATCCATTCTTGGAGTTGTAAAATTTAGCTTTGTAATATCAATATCATCAAGATTCTGTTTAATAGCAATCAGACATGATGAACTTATGATTATATTTAAATAATATCAAGGTTAAATACTATTGACTAAACAAAAAATGGAACTAACTTTCTCAAATTGGTGTGCAGCATGTGATTTAGTTCCCAATTTTTGCTTGTGCTTCAACTTTGCCTTATTTTGTGATTGAATTTTTGAAATATTCTGTAGATGATAATCAACCAAAACATTAGCAATGATACATAACCTGAATATGAAAAATTCATTTAAATTCATTTAGCAATGATACATAACCTAAATTAAATTCATTTAAAGAAATGTGTGTATCTTCAAGTTTTCTGTGTCCCAAAAGTTGCATAGCCATAGCCAATCATAGGATGCGTAGTAAGTTTGTCATACACACTCTTTCTATGTAGTGCCTCGAGACTTAGGACTCCTGTCCCTAGGTCGGCAACGCTACCTGTGGGCAGGCTGACCTCTAGTGGAACAACAAACATACAAGGGAAAAATAACTAAAACAAACACTTCAATATACATTCATACATCTGCCTCCCTATTCAATACATATCATAAGTTATACAATTACAATTACAGGGTAAGCAAACTATATTTACATGAACTCCTCGTAAACTACTGTCTTAGTGGCTACAAGCTACATACTAGGGGTCCTAAAAACTACAAGCCAAACATAAACTCTTATGCTCAAATGTACACCTCTCTCATTGGCTACATAGAAAAACATAAAGTGAAACCACATAATGAAATTTCAATAGAACTCTTAAAGCTCACTTTTCTACACATGGTAATATGATTACATAACTCCAGAGGCTTAGTACAAATCACAGCTAAAGAATGGTAAAGGAAAAAAGGAAATCCAACAAAATGACTAAAGAACTAGCAAGAACAATAATCTAATCAAAACACTCCATATGATTGCTATAATTTCATTATCAGACATAAACGTATAGCTCAACAAGAGCGTAAAACAATCACACAATCGAATAGTAGAGCAGAACTAATATTTGGTGGATTTATCACCTTATAACTCCAAATAAATACATAGGTCTTATCCCTCCACAGGTCCCACATTCGAGTGGCCGCTTGAGATAGAGACCCGATCAATTGGTATGACAAATGCCAACTTTTGCGTGTCACAGGCTATTCCTTGAAAACCTATCTCTAGACCTCCATGAAACTATCTAAACTAGTAGGAAGCTCTTTAGGGGATTAGCTGTCTCCTGAGACTTTCCAAAGGCCCATTACATGCACAAAACGTTTCAAGGTTATTGATATTCGCTCAAATTGAAAGTTTCAAAGTTTATACAAGGTTTGGAAGTTACAAGTCAATTTGGATCGGATTTTGGACACGTAAACTGTATATTCGGATTGGGAAAATAACACTTTTCATCCTTTATCTTTGTCACTTTTCGATTTTGGTTCTATAATTTTTTAATTTTGAATTTAAGTCCTATAACTTTTAAAAACTTTGCATGTTTGGTCCTACTGCCATCGGACATGCTATTTCCAGCACAAAAATCCCACGTGGCACGCCGGACATGTGTTTTTTCTGAGTTGGAGATGCTTTTTCACTTTTTTAACTATGTAACTGCTGACTAGGACATTAAAATAGAAGAATAAATACCTTTTTCACATAATAACAAAATAAAAATAGTATTAATAAATCTCAATTGACAAAAATTAAAACCCTTTCACCTTCTCTTCCAAACATAAACGAAAAATTAGAGCAGCTCTCCACTTAATCCTTCGTTGTTCAAATGACAATTTATTTTCACAATCACGAAAATTATTTTATAATCCAAATAATTTATCTACATCCGAAAAATTTTCTTGCATTCAAAACTTCGTTTATGCATTGTTTCGAGCGAAACACGCTAATCAAGCCCAAGATTTCGACCCAATTAAAATTAATTTTAGCCCAAACACTTCATGGCCCAATCTAACATTTTAGAAATATATATATATATATATGAAAAATCCAGCAGAAAATCGGCAGCCATGATTTTGGGGATATCTCCACCAACCATGTAGCACCCCGAAAATTCCCTCAATCTTAATTAAATAATTTTCTTTCTCTCCAAAAAATTATTGTCTTTCAATTCGAAAATTTATAATTTTCTCCACGGCCGAATTTTCTCGGCAAAGAAATTAGTTGTTTCAAAATTTTCTTCCGGCCCAAATTTATTAAAAACACTTTATTAACTTCAAAAATATCTTATTTAGACCTAAGATTTAGATAATGTTATTTTTAAACCCTTAGTTTCAAAGTTTAAAACCTAGCGTCGTTTTAAATGATTTTAATCGCTATAGTTTGAAAAATTTTAAACGGTAAAAATATTATAATTTAGCAATTGAAAATTCTCTAATTAAATATCAAATTGAGAAAATTTTTCTAATTAAGTCTTTAAACTCTCAATTTTATCAATAAATATTTTTATAACATTTTTTAGAAATAACTTCAATCGGTGGATGTTTTTTCGCCAATTTGAGACTCTCTCTCAATCAAAAATATTTTATCACTTCCAAGAAATTCATTTTATACCCAAAAATTTATTATATGCATTATTTTAGCCAAGAAATAATTTGAGCTCAATTTTTAGCCCAAAGATTGTGACCAAAGCTTAATCTACCACATGACACTTTTTACATTACATTAAATACTATATATAAAATAATATATATATATACCTATAGCAGCCGGCCATACCCCCTCAAAGTCATAATATTTGATATTTTATACTCCAAATTAGTCTTCTACCAAGTTAATGGGGTAGAACAAAACAAATTGAAAAATGACAAATGAATTCCATGTTCATTTCATTAAAATTTTCATTTCATTTGATTTGGAAAACATCCCCTTTTATTCTCACTCTCTTCCATTTCTTTCTAACCTCAAAACCCTAGCCTCTCTCTCAATTCCCAACTCCTCTAACTGATTTCAGCTGGACAGACATCAAATTTCAGGTATAAATCTCAACCTCTTTTATTAGTCATTGAAGTTTGCAAGAATTTGTTATTTTCACTCACTCCCATCCTCGAGAATTTCCTTAAATAAAATTTTGAGTCGTCGATTTTTCAAAAATTTATTCGATTTCAAAGTCACAAGCATCATTTTAAAATCAAAACACGTTTCGTGCATTCGAAAATTTTTTGAGCAATCACGTTTCATTTTTTCGTCTTGTTTCAACCCAAAAACAAGTCCAAAAGCCCATGAAACAAGCCCAAGAACAGCCTACCTTTCTTGCTATGGATGGGATTTTCTTGCCATCAATCCATCAAGTTTTCCTAAATCTTCCAAAAGAAGATTCCTAAATTATTATAGAGGGCCTTGTCGTGTTGAATCTTGCACTTTAGCCCCAAATTCACTCTATAAATAAGCCTCCATCTTGAACACCAAATTCTGCAGAAAAATTTTACTCTTTACACTTAGAAAAACTCTTCACTCAAAGAACAACACTTGTGTTTTCCTTCTCCACAAAATTGATTTTTGCTTAAGGGGAATTCTTGTGTGTGAGCTCTCATCCTAGACTCTTGGTAAGTTAGCTTATGAATATGATTTAAGAATGGTTAATGCGATGGTTGTATAGAACTTGACATATGTGCAATGTGGTCTTAGGTATTTGAGGATTAAGCTTGGATCATTACATATAAACAAGTTTAGTTTCAAAGAAGTAAGACTTGTGGCTTTTTTATCCTCCTTCTTATGAGCATATGTTTCTAGGTTTTCCTTGAATGATTGTGCATGCTATGAGCTATTGAACACTTGACGTCCTTTGATATGTTGATCTTGAGAACTCATGTCGTAGTCTTGTGTTCTTTGCTATTCTAAGCTCAAATCCTTGAATATGCAAATCCAAAGCATAATGAATCGTCTTGACCTCTATACCGATGGTTTGGATTAAGATTTGAATAATGGACCATGGACTAAAAGGAGAAATGAACTAAAGATTGATTAAAAATGAGAGATATAGACTAAAAACGTATTATTCGATTTGAAAACGATCTTTCAAAAAATGTCAAAACCAAATTTCAAATTGATGATTTACAAACGTTTTTAGTATAAGAGAACCCCAAAAATGTAGTTTTGGATAAAAAATTTGAAGGAAAGCAAAAGACAAAAAATCAAATTTTCACCCGAGAGTCAACGCTTGAGCACACAGAGCGCCCATGCTCGGGATAAATGACCAATTTTTACAGAAGCTCGAGCACTTAAACGCCCATATGGGTGCCCCAACGCCTAGCTTCTACTCCCAAATCCTTCTTTTGGGCCCTCACGCACCCATTTAAGCTCTTATTTCCAAACCCAGCTTGATTTTTAAACTTTATTTCATGACACATTAAGTCCATATCTGATCTTTCTAACGTAATTTGAGTTTTGGAATGAAAACCCTCTAGTACATAGTCAAAATTCGAAAATGATTGATTGATACGTTTGGCCTATTTGAAATGTTGTTTGATATTGATGGCCAATAAACATTATGCCTCAATAGCTTTGCTCAATGATTGAAAGTTCCCTTTGTTTCGAAGCCTGAATGAATGAACAAATATGGGCCTTGGGGAGTTTTCTTGGGGACCGAACTCGGGCAATATCGGATTGTTGACTAGGACCCTCGAAAATCTCTGATTGTTTGGTAGTTCGGATGGATTCTGGAGGTGGAATCCTGGAGAGCTATATTGAGCACGTAGGTCAGCTGTGCGCTCTGAATGAATGAGCTTCTTTGAGAGTTGGAGGGATAAGGTTGAAATGTATATGTTGAAGTTATAAAAGTTATAGACCTACCAAACTAATTGATTCGGCCCATTGACTTGAATGTGATAAATGTCTTTTGATATGTGTTTGATTTTGATCGCTTTGATTATTTCTGAATTGTTATTGAAATCATATTCTTATCTCATTGATTGATATGCTCATTTCCTTAAACCTCTTATTCTCGTTTTCCTACTGTAAGTTTTACTGGGTTAGTGGACTCATGACTCTATATTACTATGTAGGTTCATGAGACTTGACAGATGAATGAATGAAGTGCCATGATAGATTGTTATAGCTTGTTTTGAAATTGTACTCCTTGTTGTATTTTTGGTTTAATCTATGGCTTGTTGGGACTTATGGATTTAGAAAATGTATAGATCACTGGATTGCAATCATAAGTTAGATGCTTTATGTATTTTGGACATTTTGGCATGTAACGATATATTGTGGAACGTAGTTGGATCGTTTTATCGATATGTTTGGGAGTTCAGTTTGAATGATAATGTCATAAATTTCTGAATTGGATTTAGAATGTATAGAATGCAAGTAGCGCACCTTCGGTCTTAGGGTAGAATGCATCGGGATTTTGGGGGGCGTTATAATCCCTCTCTAATCCCAAAACCACGTCCCTCTCTTTGTTTTCAGATGGGTAGCTATCAAATTTTTGGTATACATGTATATCCTATGGATTTGATTTGGATCTTTGCTCCTTTGATTGGTTTTGATTCACGAGATTGATTGAATATTGGTGATGATTGATTGATTGAGCTTGGTTGAGTTTTTTTTTTTTTTTTAAAGTATAAACTAAAAGGTTATAAGGGATTATTGGATCATCACTTAGAGTTGATAGTTAGATAATTTTGTAAAATAAGTGAAGTTTGAAAACATTGGTTTGTTCTCAGGTAGCCATTTTCAGTGCATATACCTCAATTTAAAGTCTCGAAAACCCTCCTTACACTACTCCAAGAATTACAAATAAGGTACTGTTGGAAATTTAATTGAGTCTAGATATTGTTAGAACCAAAAATCACCCAAAAATAAGGAGAAAAATAATAGAAAAATACGTTTGAATATAGCTTGCCGGTCTGCCAGGAACAGGGGAGGTTCTTTGCAAAACTTACTATTTCCAAAAATTGAAACCCTAACTTATCTTTATCAAAAAAATCTATAAAATGATCCGTTAGAAATCTTATCGAGTGTACTTAGTATTAGGATCAAGAATCACTCAAAAAAAATGTAGGAAAATGACCAAAAATCCCTTTTGAACCTAACCTAACAGATTTCCTGAGGGAGCAGAGGAGCTACTGGAGTGAGTTACGACACATCCCTCATTTTCAAAATGTTGAAACCCAAGCTTTCCTTCACCAAATTAGCCCCAAATAATATTAAAAACCTTATTAAGTGTAGATAATGATAGGTTCATTAATATTTGAAATCCATGAAGTATTCTTCCCAGAAAATTTATTAAAGCCAAACATGTTAAACTAACCCGGGGTTACAGTAGAACCATCGTCAACTTTAAAAATTTATAGCTAATAAACCGCTCGTTGGATTTTCAGTATAAAGCCACTGCTAGAAAGTTTGTTGAAACCAAATTGCCAATTTTAACACAATGGGATGTATTTTTAAAATGGTTGAAAAATTTACTGCCGGAATTAAATCATAGATTTTATAAGATATAGAAATGTGGTCTAGTATTTAATTGATCTTGATGTTTATAGGCCAAATTAACTCGAAAAATTAGTCGATCTCAATATCATCTTGGGACTTAAAGCTTAAGGTCTAGAGGTAAGAATCATGGCTATCTTTTGTGCTCATTAATATTGGAATCTTTTGTGTCATGATTTCATTCTCTTGTTTTGATTGCAATGAGCATGAGTTTGAATTCGTTGTTGTTATTTCTTGTTGGATCTTCATGGACTCCTTGTCTTGTTTGATGATTATTATGGACATTCGGATATCATTGTGGTCATTTCTTTTGCTTGATCAATGATTTGATAACTTAGTATTTGGTAATTTTTGGATATTATCAAATACGTATTGTTATGTTGGAAAAAAATGGAAACATGGACTCCCCTAACTTGTTTTATAAAATATGTATACTTGATTTATTCTTGAATCTTTTTCATGATTTTAACTTCATTTAGCCTCGGAAATCCACTTTTGAAATATTTTTAAAATATCATCCGTAGTTTTATCCTTTAAAAGTGTTTTCAAAGTGTTATTTGTTATTTTCACTCCTCGGAAATATCTTTCAAATGTTAGTTATGTTCTATTTCCCTTGAAATATTTTCAAAATACCTCATGGATTTCACCTCTTTGAAATATTTTCAAAATATCTTTTCCATTAAAACATTTTTAAAAGTATTGCCTACAGTTTTCACAGCCCTGATACATTTTCTGAAAAATTTGTTATGGTGTTCATTTTTTTTCTAAAATGACTTCAAAAACAATGCGATTTAATTCTACCTTTTGAAAGGTTTTAGAAATAACGTTTAATATGTCCGTTGTGCACGTTTTTGAAATATTTTCAAAATATTATTAAAATGACTACAGAATACCCTTTTGAAATATTTTTGAAAATATTATTTTATATGCCTATAATCCATTCTTTTGAAATAATTGAGCTCATAGTATCGTTCGATAAATAATTGCGTCCGAGAATTGTCTGAGATTTTATATTGATTAAATCGGACAAATTGTGTTTGACTGATAATGTTTGAGCTTCATTTGAACTTCGCTTGTTTTACTTGAACAATTATCATTACCCTCGAATTGCTTCTATATATTGATTTGATTGACAATGTCCAAACCTCATTTGAAGCTTTGCTTATTTAATTCGTATGATTGTTATTACCCTCATAACCTGTTGTTATTACCTTCATTTATGGGCCCTTGGAAAACCCCAGGACGGATGCTGGGTGGCATACCACCTCAAGTGGTCACTCAAATATGGGACCTATGGAGGGATAAGGCTGATATTTGTTTGAAATTATAAAGGTGACAGATCCACCAAATATTGGTTCTGCCTTGTTACACGATTGTGTGAATTGCTTACACTCATAATTAGGCTACTCATTTATGCTCATCTTTGGACTACTCGTTTTTCTTGATTTACCACAATCGCATAGCATATTTCAACTTGTTTGATTATTAAACTGCCTGAGCTCATTATTTGATATGTATTCAATTGTTGGGCGCTCCAACCTAGTTTATTGATCCGTCTTTTATTCCTTGGACATTCTGGAATTTTTCACTTGAGCCTTGCTTGATACTTTATTGTTCTATTCCTAGTCATAATTTCTTACTAAGTTATTCGGACTTAGTTTGTAAGTTTAACATATGTAGGTGACTGAAATTCGAAAATTGCATGAAGCTTAGAGACTTTGGTTGTTAAATTTTGGTATAAAAATTGTGGATTTGTTACAGTTTATAGTATTTACATACTTAGGTTAGTGCTAATAAGTTAGTTACTATTTTGGAAAAAAAAATTTGGGGCTTGTAATGAGTATGTACTGGTTTATAGATTGAATAAAATTTTTGCTGCATTGAAAGTTGAGAATGGTTTTCATAAGCCCCTCCCTATCAGGTAGCTTTTCGGATCTAGGAGTGGATGCTCTAGGATCCGGGGCATTACAAGTGGTATCAGAGCTTGGGTTTTCCTTGAAAAGAAAAATCTGAGCTGTGCCGGAAAATGATCGTTGGGTTAGTAATTTTGATTAGGAATGTATCATACGAATGAACCACATTAGATTATGATCTTTTGGAATAGTGGATAACACTTAAATATATCGGATTGTAATTGGGAGGCCTTCCAATTTGCGAACCGTTATATTTATGTGTTAATCATTTGATTCTAGATGGGCGATGTAGGCCTGAATGTATTGTTTGAGTTGAATGATGAATTATGATTGATGACTCTAGCAGGGAAGAATGATAAGAACATGGAAAATGTTCATTCCTATGACTGTATTGAGATAGGATAAGTCGACTTAAAGATTCATGAGCTTCTTTTACCTATAAGGGAACTTAAGTTTGAAAATATATTTGGGTATATGACTTTATAAGAAGCAAAAGATATTGAGAGCTGAGAGCTGTGAATGGATTAACATAAGATTGACGATAATAAGATTATAAAGTCATGTTTCGTACCTAAGGAAACTAGGATCATCAACAATAGATATTGATATGAATACTCAATATTTGATAAATAATTTTATAGGACATTTACCTTAGTAAGAAAAAGAGGAATGGACCTCGCATGAGCAAGTTGAATTGAATTACTTTGAGTAAGTGATGATGTGCCGAAAGTGATACACGGATCACTCGCACGCTATAGCACACCTCGACATGCCTATCTAAACAACTTTACGAATATAGAGAGTAACCTGCTCGTATTCTAAATTACCAGGTTCGAGAAAGATTTAGAAACTATAAAATACCAAGTTAGGGTGTTTTGGAAAAATCAGAAAATAGAGAAAGTAACTTAGGAACGTGAGGACATGATACGGGAAAGATCTTCACACCTATTTGAGTAAAAGTATGAATCTGGAGACTAGATTCTTTTAAGGGAGAAGATTATAGTACCCTGGAAATTTTCTCATTCTTAATTAAATAATTTTCTTTCTCTCCAAAAATTTATTGTCTTTCAATTCAAAAATTCCTAATTTTCTCGGCAAAAAAATTAGTTGTTTCAAAATTTTTTTTTGGCCCAAATTTATTAAAAATACTTTATTAACTTCAAAAATATCTTATTTAGACCTAAAGATTTCTATAATATTATTTTTAAACCCTTAGATTCAGAGTTTAAAACCTAGCGTCGTTTTAATCTCTATTGTCTAAAAAATTTTAAATGGTAAAAATATTATAATTTAGCAACTGAAAATTCTCTAATTAAATATCAAATTAAGAGAATTTTCCTAATTAAGTCTTTAAACTCTTAATTTTATCAATAAATATTTTTATTACGTTTTTGAGAAATAACTTCAATTGGTAGATTTTTTCTGCCGATTTGAGAGTTCCCTCTCAATCAAAAATATTTTATCACTTCCAAAAAATTTATTTTACACCTAAAAATTTATTATATGCACTATTTTAGCCAATAAATAATTTTAGCTCAATTTTTAGCCGAAAGATTGTGATCGAAGCTTAATCTACCACATACCACCTTTTACATTACATTAACTACTATATATAAAATAAAACATATATATACCTATAGCAGCCGGCCATACCCCCTCAAAATCATAATATTTTGGTATTTTATACTCCAAATTAGTCTTCTACCAAGTTAATGGGGTAGAAAAAAATAAATTGGAAAATGACAAATGAATCCCATGTTCATTTCATTAAAATTTTCATTTAATTTAATTTGGAAGACATCCCTTTTTACTCACACTCTTCCCATTTCTTTCTAACCTCAATACCCTTGCCTCTCTCTCAATTCCCAACTCCTCTCACTAATTTCAGCTGGACAGCCATCAAATTTCAGGTATAAATGTCAACCTCTCTTATTAGTCATTAAAGCTTGCAAGAATTTGTTGTTTTCACTCACTCCCATCCCACTTTAATCCCAAAACCCATGTCCCTCTCTCTATTTTCAGATGGGTAGCTGTCAAATCTCAGGTATATATGTATATCATATGGATTTGATTCGGATCTTTATTCCTTTGATTAGTTTTGATTCATGAGATTGATTGAATATTGGTGATGATTGATTGATTGAGCTTGGTTGAGTTTTTTTTTATAAGTATGAATTTAGATGTTATAAGGGATTATTGGATCATCTAACTTAGAGTTGGAAGTTAGATGATTTTGTAAAATAAGAGAAGTTTGAAAACATTGATTTGTTCTCGGGTAGCCATTTCCAGTGCATATACCTCATTTTAAAGTCTTGAAAACCCCCCTTACACTGCTCCAAAAATTACAAATAAGGTACCATTGGAAACCTAATCGGGTCTAGGTGTTTTTAGGACCAAAAACCACCCAAACATAAGGAGAAAAATGATAGAAAAAGCCATTTGAACATAGCTTGCCAGTCTGCCGAGAACAGGGGAGGTTCTCTGCAAAATTTAATATTTCCAAAAATTGAAAGCCTGATTTTTCTTTATAAAAAAAATCTACAAAATGAGCCGTTAGAAACCTTATCGAGTTTAGTTAGTATTAGGTTAAGAATCACTCAAAACTATAGAGAAAAATGACCAAAAACCCCTTTTGAATCTAACCTGCCAGATTTCCTCAGGGAGCAAAGGAGCTACTGGAGTGAGTTACAACACATCCCTCATTTTGAAAATATTGAAACCCAAGCTTTCCTTCACCAAATCAGTCCCAAAAATATTCTTTAGCAACCTTAATAAGTTTAGATAATTATGTACTCATTAATCTTTGAAATCCAAATTTATTAAAGCCAAACATGTTAAACTAACTCGGGGTTATGGCAGAACCATTGGCCAATTTTAAAAATTTATAACTAATAAACTGCTCATCAGATTTTCAATATAAAACCACCATTTGAAAGCGTGTTGAGTCCAGATAGTTGTAGAATGAAATCACCAATTTTAACTCAATGGGATGTACTTTTAAAATGGTTGGAAAATTTACTGTCGAAATTGAATGGTAGATTTTATAAGATATAGGAATGTGGTCTAGTACTTAATTGATCTTGATGCTTATAAGCCAAATTAACTCAAAGAATTAGTCAATCTTAATATCATCTTGGGACTTAAAGCTTAAGGACCAGAGGTAAGAATTATGGCTATCACTTGTGCTAATTAATAATGAAATCTTTTGTATCATGATTTCATTCCCTTGTTTCGATTGCAATGAACATGAGTTTGAATTCATTGTTGTTATTTCTTGTTGGATTTTCATGGACTCATTGTCTTGTTTGATGATTATTATAGATATTTGGATATGATTATGGTCATTTCTTTTGCTTGATCAATGATTTGATAACTTAGTGTTTGGTAATTTTTGGATATTATCGAATAAGTATTGTCATGTTGAAAAAAATGGAAACATAGACTCGCTTGACTTGTTTTATAAAATATGTATACTTGAATCTTTTTCAAGATTTTAACTCCATTTTGCCTTGGAAATCCACTTTTGAAATGTTTTTAAAATATTGTTCGTAGTTTTATTCTTTAAAAGTGTTTTCAAATTGTTGTTTGTTATTTTCACTCCTCGAAAATATCTTTCAAATGTTGGTTATATTCTATTTCCCTTGAAATATTTCCAAAAAACCTCATAGATTTCACCTCTCTAAAATATTTTCAAAATATATGTTCTATTAAATTATTTTCAAAAGTATTACCCATAGTTTTCACAACCCCGATGCATTTTTTGAAAAGTTTGTTATGGTGTTCATTTTTTTGAAATGACTTAAAAAACAATGCGATTTAATTCTACCTTTTGAAAGGTTTTGGAAATAATGTGTAATATGTCCGTTGTGCACGTTTTTGAAATATTTTCAAAATATTATTGAAATGACCACAGAATACCCTTTTGAGATATTTTTTAAAATATTATCTGATATGTCCATAGTCCATTCGTTTGAAATAATTGAGCTCGCAGTATCGTTTGATAAATAATTGCGTCCAAGAATTGTTTGAGATTTTATATTGATTAAATCAGACAAATTGTGTGCAACGCCCCGGATCCTAGAGCATCCGCCCCTAGGCCCGAAACACCACCCGATGGGGGGG
>JACFYI010003655.1:9314-19747 GCA_014898755.1 Handroanthus guayacan
CAAGCGAAGGATTTTACTCCAAAATTTATTCAAGTTCAAGTCCAAGTCCAAGAAAATCTCGGCGTTTGACGAGAAATTCACCAAATTTCATGTTCGATTTGAGAACAAGACTCCAAGTCCCTCGGATTAACGATATTGAAGACGAGATTACACTCTAAGAAGATCAAGACGTAGAATCGGCTTCAAATTTCAAGTTTCAAATTTCAAATTCAAATCTCAAGTGCAATTTTCGAAGGAAGTATCAGGGGAATATTATTTTCTCCCAAATTGTAATTTTCTTGAATTTTTATTTGTTGCATAATTTTTCAATTGCGAAATTTGTGCGAACAATTACAATTTAAATTACCATCTTACCACTAACTACATATATAAGATACAAATGAGCTTATCTTCATCAAAACAGGTGCAAATAAATATTTATATGAGGTATACTCTGTTATGCAAAATATCAATTTTGATATGTAAAAGGAATATGTTTTGCATTTTTTTCCCCAAGTCCTATTCATTCATATTAAACAAAAAAAAATAACAATATAAACATCTATCGAAACAATTAAAATTTAAATAATAGATGTTATAGCCTTCATTCCATCTGTAATGAGTGTGTGAAATGATTTATAATGAAACTTTAGAGTATATGGTCCATTGACGTCAAAAAAAAAGAAAAAAGAAAAAGAAAAATTAAACAATCAGCAAAACCAATGGAAAAAAAGATATAAAAAAATTGAAAATAAAATAAGGTTAGATTTGTAATTTGTCTTCCACCATACCTTAATCAGTTTTCTGAAACATGGATTGTAATGTATTTGGATTACTGTTGTGGCCACATAATCTTCAATACCAAACACTACATTACAATTGTAATATTACATAATCTCATACGGGAAATACTTTGTCAAACAGACCCTAACAATATGGGATGTTATTGTAATTTTTCAAATTACGCAGGATCTTTCGATAATTAGTCAAACCAGCAGAGGGTGTTTGAGATAATTATCCATTTTATTATGATAGCACTAACAACTGCTCACATAGCGCAGACATTGTACAATTTTGGGGCAAGAAAAGTATCTGTTAGTGGACTCGGTCCAGTAGGTTGCACGCCGCAAGAGTTGGGCAGGGGCACTAATGGATCTGCTTGTGTTGACTTCATGAACGAAGCCGTTCAATTATTCAACGACAAGTTGAAGATCCTTGTTGATGAACTCAACAACAGTTGTAAGGATGCAAAATTTATCTACTTAAGCGCCATGGATATTAGGCCGTCGGAACTCATTGCTCTGGGTTAGTGGAATTTTATGCTATTTAGAGGGTGTTTGGCTAAGCTTATTTAAAACATCTTATAAGCTCCTGCATATTATAAAATGTTTTTGGAGCTTATAAGATGTTGGATCTTATTTTAAAAATAAGTTGTTAAAGTATTTGGATAAAATAAGACCTTTTAGCTTATAAGATGTTAGTAATGATAATTTTGTAATGAAAATGGTTAAAAATGAAGATAGATGTTACAATATTAAAATAAGTTGGGAGTTCCTTACTTTTCTAAAAAGAACTTATAAGCTCCTAACATCTTATTTTTTGAGCTAATAAGATCTTTTTTCAAATATTTTACCAAACACTTTATCACATCTTATAAGCTCTTAAACATCTTATAAGATGTTTTTAAGAGCTTATAAGCTCATCCAAACACCTTCTTAGTCTCCTTAACACTTCCCCATATCTTCTATTGATTTGTTTCAAAGCACAATTACCTTAATACCCTTTTGTGATGTGAAAAATTACAATTATATCCTTATGTGCTATAGTTAGATCCTGAAAGAGTAACAGATTAACTGAGTAGACCTTTGTTAGTCCAATGTCTAAGGCTATTATCTAAATTTCTCACACCACATGAGGTGTTTCTATAATCTGGACAAACCTCGGAGGTGTTGACGTAATTATTACGGGATAATTACCACAACATATCCTAATGTTTGACCCAATTTACAGAAACAATTTTTTTGGTTTGGAAAATTATGCTTTTAGCACACTACAACTAAACTCCTTGAAAGCATAAAAAATTTATTAAAACGTTACAAGTAGATGTCCTGATAATCTAATGGGAAGGGTTGTAACTTGTTATTGTAATTTTTTCAATTACAGTGGATGTTTCTATAATTAAGACAAATCCTCCTACGATATTGAGGTAATTATGCCATGATTCAATGTTGTCTCTGATGATCTATAAAGATATATATACTGAATTCATGTCTGCAATATAATAAGGTATCAGGCTTCTGAGTAAACCATGCTGCAACACGTCGAATACTACCGCGCTGTGCATTCCTGGACAAAAGCCATGCCTCGTTAGAGCCTTGCATTTGTTCTATGATGGTTTTCATCCGACGGATACTGTGAACAAGATTATCGCAACTACTGCATATGGTGACATACTCAAGTTGATTCCGTAATGGTATCCATTACAGGGGAAGAAATCGCTGCCTTCCCGAGAATTCAGAGTGGCTAAATGCATCTGCACTTTTTCAAGTAATAAATTTATTTACCAAGTTTGTACACATTTGTAATTTACGAGTTAATTGGCTCAAACAATCCTCTGTTGCTTAGCATATTGTACATGATTACTGAAAAGAGCTTGTTGCACGCGACACTTTGTGATATCTCTAATTGTTAAAAAGGGGCAAAATAAAAAAAATAAAATAAAAAAAAAGAAAAAACCTGGTATATTTTAATAGTACAACAAAGCTTTTGAAATTTTTAATTAGCATTGTAGACCTTCCTATATTTCAATTTGTGTTTCATATCCTATTTTATTGTATGGATTGCTAAGCTTATAGCAATCACAACCCTCTATTTTTATAAAAAAGATTTAATATACTTTATGTGTATTTAATACAAAGAATGGTAGATAAAATGTCACTTTACAATAGAGGATCCTAAGCACCCAACGCCATGCACTTGTAATGCGGCTACGAATAGTTTTCCAGTGGCAAAATGCCGACTTTACTCCCAAACTTAGTATGAGTAGCTCTAATTTAGCCCACTCCTTCCCCAAATCAAAGAACCCTGCTAAACTTGCAGTGCGTTTACACCCATACACACTCCCTTAAATCACAAAAGTTTATATTTTGATCAAAATCTAATTATCCTCGTTGGAAATTGGGCCTTAGATCATGTCTTACCAAAAGGGCTAATTAATCCCAAAACAAATTTGGAGGAAGCGGTTGAGATTTGAATTAGGGATAACTCCAGACTATTCCACCACTAATCATGGGGTTAGTGAGTAAGGTAATAGATATGGGGAGAGAAGTCAGATTTCTATTGCCTATTTAGAATAGAAATCACATAGATGAATAGAATTTCCCTCTGTATACAATTCTCTCCTCTCTCTCGACAGAAACATTCTTTTCTCTTTTCAAATAGAATTCGTTCTTTCTTCAGGATCAAGTGTCTCTCATATCCTATATCTTTCTCTCTCATATGTGTCATAAGAAGAGAACCTGTAATGAATAGAAATCAATTACTATTGGCATGTGGGCTAGGGGAATCCAATTATTTCCATAATTCGTGATTTAATCCAAATCGAAAGGCAATCAAGGTTAGTAATTCCAATCAATCACGATCCAGGAAATACAAGTCTTTGTAATCAAATTCGAAAGACTATTTATTATGTTGATGGTGTGATTTTATGCTATCCTTCACTGGTATCCGAGCCATCTTGGCTTGGATTCTATCATGATTTTGCAAATTATGATACTTATGCAACTATATCATGCTATATTTGCATAGAATTGAAATACATGCTAAAAAATCATGTTGTTATTACATAAATTAAGTCATGTTCAATTTTTTCTAGCATGTTCAATTATAGCCTAATTACTTCTCGAATTTTTTTAAACTTTGTGTAAAACTCATGATGGTTATATAGATCTTCTCGACACGAGTTCAACACATATTATACATAATTTTTGTTAACTAAGCAATTTTATATGAATTTTTGAAAATAAAATTGTGTAAAGGAATACTATAGTATTTGGAAAATTAAGAAGATTAGTTTTTAATTCTCTAAGACCACGTTCGATTTCGAATTTGAAGAACTTCAGGTATTGCAGCCCAGACAAAACTACTAAGGATTGAGGAGTTAGTTCGCTATTTGATAGGAGACATTTGGTTAGAATTTCATAACATCCTCAATCCACATGTATCATTTAATGCGTTGTATAAAGCTGGATTGTTCTATGCATTTACATTTCGCTCCTACCATTCATTTTTCAATTGCCAAGACTTGAGTAAGTGAGTCCCATGTTTAAGAAAACTTTTGTGTAATTGGCAATGTAAAAGAAGAGATAAAATGGTAATTATTAATGAATAAAAGTCTAGTCTCTCCCTTGAGATTACTAATACCTACCCCAAGCAAGGCGTATGCAACTATTCGAGCCAGCCTACTTTCTTTATCTATTCAATCAAACAATGGATTAATGAAAATCATATGTCCTAATCTCACCTATTATTGTGAATCAAATATGGCCTAAGCCAGTCCCATTACAAGATGGAAAAGGGAGACATACAAGCCCCATGTCATTACAAACCAAATTCAATCTTCATGAATCAAATAAAACCATTTTGTTAAGTTCATAATCATCCGACATACATTCATAAACATATTTTCATCATATAAATGCATGAATTTAAATTTGCCATGTACAATTAATAAGGGGATTATCAAATGAACATTTAGTGTCCAAAAATTCAACACACGTATCCAATACATAATCAAAATTCAATACAAAATCCAATGCAAAATCAAAATACATTTTTAGTTGTGTTTGAGCAAAATAAAAGTTATCAAAGTATCTTGAAAAAGTTGTATAACAATTATAAGTTGAAAATTGGGCAAAACGGACACAACATGATGCTACTTGGCATTACCCATTGGCAAGGCTATCCACGGGCTGTCGCTACCCGAGTTACTGTTCACATGAACACTAATAATGGCAACCCCTATGTATTCTGGTTCAGACTTTCCAATTTCGATTCTATTCAATTTTTTATTTTCAAATTTAACTTTAAACACTTTAAAATGTTGAAAACTAATCCAAAATGATGCTCAAAATTCAAAATAAAATTGAATCTAACATTCAACAACGTGCAATTTTCAAGTAAACTCAATCTAATTGAATCATCAACTCCAAATCTCAATTTAACAACAAACATAATCTAATTCAAAAATCAACCGAGTCATATACAACTATTTCATGATTTCCAATCCACAAATTGAATCAAAACTATAAAGTATTTGATCAATTCATTACATGAATCAATGAATCAACAAAATCAAAAAATTAAGGCATAAGATGGCTCAGATACCACCTATAATTGGACAGTCATGGTCGAAAATTAAAAAACAAAGTACAATAGAATTCAAGAATTTCATTTAACTACTAAATAACAACAATGATCACGTCATTGTCACAAACCCATTACTATGGATCTTCTTATGCTATTTGATGTGGCTCGGAAATAGACACATATGGCGCCTTGAGGTCGAATGTGTCGACCTGTTTACACGTCGACTTGAACACGAGCCACTGCCTCAACTTTCCCAATTAGGTCGATTTTGTCAACCAATCGAACCCGATCGGTCTATTACACTGTTTCAGAGGTCGGGGAGTTATTCGACCTATGAGTCCTCCCGACCTTTCTGATGGTCCATGTTGCTTGGCTAGCGACATTTAGAAGAATCATTAAAAGCACTATTAGGGACCACCCATCATTTAAAGGTTAGAAGAATTCCATCATCATGAGGCAGTACTCCAAGCATATCCAGTTGTATTGCGGGCCTGCCGGTGATGATCGAGAAGAAGTATGAGATAACGGTCTAAATGAGTGGGAGACCACCCCATCATTTAGTTTATGAATCAAGCTCAAATATCCGTTAAGAGCATATATGAGGATTTGCCAATGAACCCCTTGGGCCATCCCTACCCCTTATAAATATCAGGTGAATTTATGACCAAGGGAGATCATCTTCATTCTTTCTACACTATACAATTAATCTTATCTTGTTCGATCTCAAAAGCTTATTCACTTACTGACTTTGGCATCGGAGGGTCTTAGCAGAGACTTTCCGCTAGTCTTACGTGTTCTCCATCTTGCAGGTAGAACCCTCACTCTACAAATAGGTCGACCTTCATACAGAAGTCGATTCCAGCTCAGCAGGTACAAATTTCACTCACATCACTATTAAAATTTGGATGAAGGAAAAAGTGATTTTATCTTTTTAAATAATCAACAACTTGAAGATTTCTTAGATTTCTCCATGAATCTTCAAAATCTTCTTCCAAACACTGGGCAAAGCTCAAGGCTGAACACTTTCATTTGCACTAAATACTTGATTCTTGAATCTTGAATTACCAAAGAATGCATTGACCTCTGCCAAAGCTCTGTAGCCGAAACTTGATTGGCATGGATAATCTCCATTAGATCTTCAATTTTCAAGCAACATCTTGGCTCTTCAATATTCATACCAAAACACCGAAATTAGAGTTTCTCTAGTAGTATCTGCATTCCTTAATCCAATGAATTACCAGAAGAGCTTTCGCTAGATAGTTCTAGTTGGAGGGAGAATTTAGGAGAAGAAAGAAGAAGAATTTGGGGCACTTATGCTAGATTCTACCACACTTCCCACACCTCTTAAATTCTTTTTCTTTGCCTTTGGTTTTTTAATTTTTATGTTGGATATTGTCTTGGCTTTAATTAAAATCACTTATTTTAATTCAACGAACTAAATATCCAATTAAATTTAAATAGACTTCTCCATTTATATTACCCTTTAAAAGTTGAATTTTCACATGACCCAATCAAAATAAACCCATTGAATATAATTAGTCAAAATCAATTGTTTTAATTCGAGTGAACAACTTAACTTTTTAATTTGGCTTAACCATGTACCTAATTAAATTAGCACTTTACCAAGTTAGATGATAGAATTAGATTAACTTCGTAATATTATTTGATATCCAATTAAATTAATACCTTAATTCATTTAGATGGCCCAAATAAATTGACTTCTTAATTTAATTGGATTAATTTAACACTTTAAATTAATTAATCACATCACCCAGTTAAATTAATAAATTAACTTCTTAATTTAATTGGACTAAATAACTTAGTAAATTAATCTTGTCATGCTTGATTAATTGAATTGGTTAAGCAAGTCTTCTGTCAAATTACCTAATATTTTTAGGTAATCTCCCTTATCCACTTGCAATGATAATGAGACATTTGTGTGTGACCCATTTGGTTCATCAACTAATTAGACGTGGGCCCACAATCTTTTGTGATTTAATTAGCGAATAATAAAATTACTATTCCGATTAATTAACCTTCTTTAATTAATCCTTCTTGAGTTAATCCTCTATTAATTCAAGAACACCTAATCTCCAAAGGGCAATGTCCTAGCCACATGCCAGGTAGCCTAACCAATTGGATAATTTAATACAATATGTGTTGGAGTAGTGCCCATCAAGCCAATTGATTTGTAAACTACTACTTTTGTGATACAATCTTATTTCATTAATTTGTCATTATATATGGCTACCTTTATCTTATGCGATTATTATTTCTACGAACACATTTGGATAAAGTCCTTGAGATTGCAACACAAGATTTTATGGTCGTAATATTAAAATATTCCAAGTCATAAAATCTAAGATACAAGAACATTATAGACTCGGAAAGACTGATGTTAGTAATACATACACCAAGGAGTTGAGATTTACCTCATTTCATAGGTAAACAATGTAATGGCATCGATGCAAGTTGATGGTTGCTTGTTAGAGAACAAGTTCAATGAAAATCCAATTAGAAAAATTCATAAGATAGTTGTAGTAGCATGTCAACAATGGAATCTTCTCTATCTTATGATAGTATATATAATTAGTCCTTTGACTTAAGGTTCCACAGTTACCTTATATGTAAGTGTTTAAGCTCTAATAAATGACTCAACTTTGTAACAAGTCATATGAAAAGTTTATTAGGCTCACTCGACTTATAACATGAAGGCGTGTGAGTTCTAACAAAGGATCTATTTGCTTATCTTATAGAGTGAGTTGATTTTCTATTATTTCTATGATGTTTAGTTCCCAAAATTCTTGCGCAAGGCGGATTGACAATTTGAAAATGCATTTCCAAATATGAGGTCAGAATGAACCGTTCATTAAGCATAGAATCATAGCTATTAAGGTTATTAGGGTGCCAATACATATCTTAACCCTAGATCACAATCGAGAAATAGAACATAAAAAGACCCTATTTTTATGGAACTCGTAAGTGGATGGGTTCATTTTAAAATTAATTCGTCTAAGTAATTAGGCTCCATGACTTGAAACCAGAACATTAGTCATGGAGATTAGGTAATCCTGAGATTAATAGATATTAATTCAAAAATGGTTAATTAAAAGAGTTTAATTAATCAAAATATTTATATTTATTAATTAAATCGCAACTCATTATGGGCCCATGTCTAACTAATTGGTGAATCAAATAGTCACATGCAAAAGCCTCTTGATTTTAACAAAGAAATTTGGATATTATCTATGGCGTTAGATAATTCGATGGAAACTAGACTTTCAAATCGACTATATTATTTTATGGAGATAAATTTAATTTAATTAATTTAATATGTTAAATTGATTCCGAAAAATTAATCAAATGTTAATTTAATTCTTTAGCGGCCGATTTCATGAGGCCAAATCTGTGATGAATTTTTAGTAAGAATGATCCAATTAAGTTAAGTGTTAATTTATGGGTATTTTAAGTCAAAGTCAACTTGATGGGTTAAAGTTTACTCATTTAAATTGAAGAGATAATTTAATTGAGATCAAAATCAATTTAAGAGATCCATGAAAGATATTTTGAATGGAGGCCCACTTGAAAGAGTCCAATTAATATAATAACATTTTATTTTGATTTAATTAATTTAAAATTCAATGAAAACAAAAATTAAATGTCATGTGGATGTTAAGTGGACAAGTAGTCAAGCGCTGGATGTGTGAAAGGTGTGAGAGTGGGGATCTAGAACCTTCCACTACCTCTTGCCATGTGATATAGTCCATACTTATTTAAAGGCCAAATGGCTGAAAATTTGAAGATTTGAAGTGATCATCATCAAGTGAAGAAAATCAAATCAAGTTGCATTCAATTTCAAGATGTTTGGCCAAAAAATTGGAAGAATCAAAGAGTTGATTCCTATTGAAGTTTTCTTTCACTTTCTAGAACACTCTATTGAAGAACTTGAAAATTCAAGAAAATTTGTTAGAAGATCATGGATTGGATCTTGTCTTGGAGGCCTACGATTGAAAGGTTTTAGGAGAATATTCAAGTATTGAATCATTTTTATCATCAAGGTTTTGAGATACCTTTCTATCTCTAAATCCAAATTCTTCTTGGCATAAGTTTGATTTTGATCTTCTACATATGATGTAATTTTACTATTCAATTATTGAATTTTTTTTTTTTTTTCCGTTGTGCCTTGATTTATTGTTTTGAGATAATTTCCACCACTTTCTATGCGAATCTTTTCACATGTGAATACTATACAAATACGGTCTTTCCATTTTATATCTCTTGATTGTGGCCTAGAATTAAAATATTAATTGTAATTTAATAGCATCAATAACTATTCCTAATAAACGACTCAAAATGACCTCGACTTTGAAAGCCATTTCCAAATTGTCACACTACCTTGGCCAAGAATTTTTCAAAATCAAGCATCATAAAAAATATAGGAAACAACTCATTCTATGAGATGAACAAATGGATCCTATATCACAAACCTCCATGCACAAGTGAATTAAGTCCGCCTAGGGGACCAACAAGGTGGTCGAGACGAGAATTAGAGCTCAAAAACTCATACATAAAGTTACCGTGAAACCTTATGTCAAATAACTAATTGTATGCGCTATCATAAGCTAAAGAATTTTTATTGTTGATAAGTCAATCCAGCTATCTGATGGATTTCTCTAACTTGGGCCTTCAGTGAACTTGTTTTCTGATTAGCACTTACTAATATTACCGACATCTCTATATCGTTTGCTTATGAAACGAAACAAATCCCAACTCTTCGAATATACATCATCAGCACAAGTGTATCTTAATCTAAGATGTCCCCATATTAAAAATTCTATACTTTGAAATATTTTAAGATAGAGACCATAGAGACTTATATTATGCTCATCATCATATGCGTGACTGGGTTCCTTGGTTTATTGTGATCTCGAGGACTTCATCCGAATGTATTCATAAAAGAAATAATACGCATAATATAAAGGTGGTCATTTATAATGTATTAATCAAGTAAGATCGTTTCACAAAGAAGTAGTTTATAAGCTAATTCAATTAACTTGTGGGGCACTACTCCGACATACACTATCTTC
>JACFYI010003655.1:30861-49391 GCA_014898755.1 Handroanthus guayacan
AAAAGGGCTATTTCATTAAGAAGTCCAAAACTAGAAATATATCTACGCCAATAGAAAAAGGAAAAGCACCAGCCGTCCAAGGAAAAGAAAAGTGTGGGCACTGTGGTGGTACGAACCATACTGAAGATAAGTACTGAAAAAAGTTAGGCAAATGTTTTGTCTGCAGGAGTGACCAGCATACCATTAAAAATTGCCAAAGAATAATAGAAAAAGCGGGAATGCAGGGATACAGAGCCAGCAGCAGGGATCAGCTGGACGTCCCTAAGTCAAAGCCAGAGCATATGCCTTGACGGGAGAGGAAGGCACGGACCCGAATCAGGTGGTTGAAGGTAAGGTCCTTATCCAGAACTTTATTTGTAAAGCTCTCTTTGATCTTGATGCTACGCATTCATTTATTTTCCTTGATTGTGCTAATAAGATAGACTTACCATCCAAGAAAATGAACATCTCCTATAAAATTCATACACCTGTAGGGGGATGTTATGAAATTAGGATTAGATATCCTAAATGCCCTATAGTGATTGAGAATTAGAACTTTAGCACTGACTTGATAGAATTACCAATCCAGGGCTACAACCTTATTCTAGGGATGGATTGGCTATTTAGACATCAAGCAGTAGTTGATTATTATGCCAAAACAATCAAGTTGGGTACCGGAGTGGGAGTTGGTACCTTAAACACGAATGCTAATGATGGTGTACCTATCATCTCAACAGTAACGGCCAGAAAGATAATTAAGAGAGATGGACAATGATTTCTGGCCTATCTGATAAACAAACCTCAGGATAAGATGAAATTGAAGGGTGTTAAGGTGGTTAAGGAGTTTCTTGAGGTATTTTCAGAAGAATTGAACTCACTATCCCCTGATCGAGAGATTAAATTCGTGGTTGAAACGATCCCTGGGGTAGTGTCATTCTCTAAGACTCTCTATAGAATTGCACCAGCAGAACTGAAAGAGCTTAAAGAACAGTCACAAGAGCTGCTGGACAAGAATTTCATAAGATCGAGCTCATCACCTTGGGGAGCTCCGGTCTTATTTGTGAAGAAAAAAGATGGTTCACTTACGATGTGCATCGACTACAGAGAACTAAATAAAGTGACCATCAAGAACAAGTATCTCTTACCTCACATAGACGAGCTGTTTGATCATCTTCAAGGGTCAGCTGTCTATTCTAAGTTGGATTTAAGACAAGGATACTATCAGTTGAAGATACGGGAAGTAGACATATCTAAAACTGCATTTAATTCCTGATATAGGCATTTTGAATTTGTTGTTATGCCCTTTGGACTGACCAATGCTCCTGCAGCATTTATGGATTTAATGCATCGAGTGTTTCGTCCATACCTCGATAGTTTTGTCGTGATTTTTATCAACGATTTTCTAGTTTACTCTAAGTCTGAAGAAGAGCATGAAAGGCATTTGAAAGTTGTTCTTCAGATTTTAAAGGAGCACAAGTTATACGCCAAATTCAGTAAGTATGAATTTTGGCTTAATAAGGTGACTTTTTTGGGTCATATCATATCGAAGAATGGATTAGAAGTAGACCTAGAAAAAGTTGAAGCTATCCAGAAATGGAAAAGACCTGCAACGGTCACTGAAATAAGGATTTTTCTTGGATTAGCTGGATATTATAGGAAATTTATCTAGAATTTCTCCAAGCTAGCCGGGCCACTCACTAGACTGACCCAGAAGGATAGGAAGTTATTTGGGACAAACAGTGCGAGGAGAGTTTTTCAAAATTAAAAAAAGATTGACAACAGCTGTAGTACTCGCACTGCCCGATGGGTCAGAAGAGTTTACTTTGTACACAGACGCCTCGAAAGAAGGATTAGATTGTATTCTGATACAACACAGAAAAGTGATTACTTATGCATCACGGAAGCTGAAAAATCATGAGGTAAACTATCCCACTTATGGTTTAGAGCTAGCAACAGTGGTCTTTGCTCTAGCAAAGTGGTGTTACTACCTATACGGAGCTAAGGTAGAAGTATTCACAGACCACAAGAGTTTAAAATATATCTTCAGTCAGAAGAACCTGAATCTAAGACAACGACAGTGGATGTAGTTCCTGGAGGATTACGATTTCACTCTCACCTATCATCCAGGAAAAGCAAACATTATTGCAGATACTTTAAGTCATAAAGGAAGATTAGCAAGTATGAGCATCTACTCAAAAATATACTCAAAAATATACAGTAAGATCCTAAGAGCCCGAGGAGAAGATGAATGGGTTCAAAAACTAAAGAGAGAAATGAAACCTGATTTTAGGATTGACACTAATGGGTTAATACGATTCAGGGATCGGATTGCAGTTCCTGCACAGATGAGGGAGAAAGTGCTATCTGCAGCATATCAGACCAAGTATTCATTACATCTAGGAGGAACAAAAATGTATAAGGATTTGAAACAGAAATTCTAGTAGGAAAGAATGAAGAAGGATGTGATTCAATATGTTCAAAAATATTTGACCTGCTAGCTGGTAAAGGCAGAACACGAGAGACCATCTAAAAAGTGGCAGCCGCTCCCAATTCCAAATTGAAAATGGGAACAGATCACGATAAATTTCGTGACAAGCTTACCTGTGGTAAGAGGCGGATGTGACAGCATCTAGGTCATGGTAGATAGACTTACCAAGTCTGCACATTTTTTGCCAATTAAGACCCAGTATAATGTGGAGAAACTCGCTGAGATTTATATAAAAGAGACCATAAGATTACATGGAATTTCTCAAAATATCGTCTCTGACAGGAATCTCAAATTCACAGCGAGACTATGGAAAAGCCTACAAGGACGTCTGGGGACAGAGTCACTATTCAGTACTGCTGCACACCCCCAGACTAATGGGTAGTTGGAGAGGACGATTTAGACACTAGAGGATATGCTACGCCAATGTGTTCTAAATTTTTCAGGAAATTGGGACAGACACCTACCACTGGTATAGTTCTCCTATAATAATAGTTACCAAGCCTCGATTCAAATGGCTCCATATGAAGCATTGTATGGTAGGAAATGCAGATCACCCCTCCATTGGGCTATAGATGAGATTAAGAGCACCTTGAGCTCAGAAAAGGATGTACTGCGACCTGAGCTGATACAAGAAGATATAGATAAGGTCCACATCATCAAGAAGAACTTGAAAACGGCTCAAGATCGCCAAAAGAGCTATGCTGACAAGCGTAGAAAAGATTTAGAGTTCAGTGTGAGAGATCGCATGTTTCTAAAGATTTCTTCCCAAAAAGGGATTCGGAGAATGGGCAAGGCTGGAAAGCTGAGCCTTAGATATACAAGACTATTTGAAATTCTGGAACAGATTGGTCCTGTAGCCTATCGATTAGATCTTTCGCTGAACCTAACAGGAATCCATAATGTGTTCCACGTGTCCCAACTGCGAAAGTACTATCCTGACCCATCGCACGTTATAGAACATCTCAATATACCTCTCCAGAGCAACTTCTCTTATGTAGAACAGCCCGTTCGTATCCTAGATTTTCAGGTTCGTGAGCTTAGGAATCGTAGGATACCGCAAGTTAAGGTTCTCTGGAGAAATAAAAAAATAGAAGAGGCCACATGGGAACGTGAGGACAAAATGCGAAACAAGTATCTGCACTTGTTCGAATAAGGTATAAATTTAGGGATCAGATTCTTTTAAGAGAGGGAGAGTGTAACACCCGAGAATCCCAAAATAAAATTCTTAAATCGCCGATTTACCAAAAATTCGTTTGATTTTAAAATTGAGCTTCGTTTTAAAATCAAAACACATTTCATGCATTTGAAAATATTTCGAACCAATACGTTTCAATTTCACGTCACGTCTCAATCCAAAAACAAGCCCAATGGCCCATTAAATGAACCCATTTTAAGCCCAAAACATAAACCCAATGTCTAGCCACTAATATTGACTAAATAAGCACAAATGAAAAAAAAAATAAAAAAGAAGAAAAAGGAAATCTGAAAAAGAGAGCAGCCACAACAACAGCATCAACGGTAGATTTGGATGGCAAATCCATCCATCCATCCCCTCCTATATTGTCATTAGCCACCCTAACCCATCACCCAACTTTTAGTATTTGCTTTCAGGGGCTTGGACTACTAGATTATCTTATTTTGGCCCCAAAATTCATCTATAAATAAGCCACTTTGGAGCTCATAAATTTCCACAGAAACTCTTCAAACACACTAACATTTTGAATACCACTTGCATTCTCATTTCTCTTGAAAGAAAAATCGATATTGCTTAAGGGGATTCTTGTGAGGTGAAGCTCTCACTTAAACTTTTGGTAAGTTAGGCTTATGGATATGTTTTAAGATGGTTAATGATTGAATGTATATAGATCTTGATGAAAGTGTATATGTGATCTTAGGTGTTGAGGACTAAGCTTGACTCTTTGCACATACACTCAAGTTAAGCTACAAAGAGGTAAGACTTATAGCTTCTCCTCTTCATGAGCATGTATTTCAGCTTTTTCCTTCGTTGATCGAGCATGTTTTGAGTACTTGATGCTATTGACATGTTGAGCATGAGAATTTATACTGTTGTCTTGTTATATTTGCAAAAATCTATGCTCAACTTTTGAATATATAAATTCCATGCTTAATGATTCATCCTAAACTCTTGTACTGATGCGTGGGATTGAGTATTGAATGATAGACCATGGACTAAGAGGAGAAACGAACTAAGAATGGTTGGAAAACGGGTGATATAGACAAAACCGTACATTTCGACGTTAAAACGATCTCTCAAAAAATTTCAAAATCAAAATCCGAAACGATATTTTATAAATGTTTTTAAGTATATAAGAATCTCAAAAATGTATTTTTGGATCAAAAATTCGAAAAAATCAAAAGACAAAAAATCAAATTTCTACTCGAGAGTTAGCACTCAAGCGCACGATATTGGGCGCCCGAGCACCCGACTGGGGTCTCAAGCGCTGGCCCTCGGACAAAAACCATTTTTTTCCAATAGCTTGGGCGCCCCAGCACCCAGCTACTGACCCAAGTTCATTTTTTTTCTTGCACTGGGCGCTTAAGCGCCCAGCCCTCTGTCCAAAACTCTTGTTTTGGGCGCTCAGGCACCCGTTTCGGCGCCCAAACACCCACTTTTAGTCCAACTTAATTTTCAAAACCCTATTTTATACCAAAACATATTCATATCCGATCATATTAACGTCATACGAGTTTTGAAATGAAAACCCTATGGTCCATGGTCAAATTTTCGAAATGATTGATTGATTGAATACGTTTTGGGCCTATTGAAAAGCTATTATTATTGTTGGCCTTAGAACGTTATGCTATGCCGGCTTATCGATTGATTGATTGTCCATTTCGTTCTAAGTTATACGATTAATTGATTGTGGGCCTGTGTGGGGTTTTTGGGGACCAGACTTGCGCAATATCGGACTGTCGACTAGGACCCTCGAGCCCCTGATTGTTGGGTAGTTCGCACGAATTCTGGAGATAGAATTCTGAAGCACTATCCTAAGCACGTACGTTCGGCTTTGCTTCTTGTTGATTGATGCTCCTTCGAGAGTTGGAGGGATAAGGTGAAATGTATATGTTGAAGATATAAGGGTGATAGACCTACCAAAAGATTGTTTCAGCCTATTGACTCGAATGTGATAAATATATGTATATATTGATTGTCTTGATCGTTCTGATTGATATCCGTATCACATTCCTGTATTGTTATTGATATGCTCATGTTCTTTGAAATTCTTATCATCGTTTGCTTGCTATAAGTTTTATTGGGTCAGTGGACTCGTGACCCTATTTAACATGTAGGTTCTTGAATCTTGAACGATTGAATAATTGGAGCTCATGATAAATTGTGTAGCTCATTTTGGTTTTGACATCTCTCTTGTATTTTGGTTTAGCATATTATCTTGTAACCAATAAGCTTAGATTGTATAGTCTTCTGACTTGTAAGCTTATGCTAGACCATCATGTATTTTGAAACATTTGGGATGTAATGATATTTATGTTATGGAACTTAGTTTGGATTTTGTATCGACATTTGGAATTTAGTTTGAATGATTGTACTATTTTAGCTTCTGTAACGATTTTTGAACGTATTGGTACTTAGAATGTATAGAATGCGAGTGATGCACCTTAAGTCTCGGGTCCGCACATCCCCGGGATTTCGGGGGGTGTCGCATTAGACCTAGTGGTAATCACAGCTTTTACAAGTTAAAAAAGAAAAAGGAAAAAAAAATGAATGTATTTTAGCTAGACAATGCATTGATGAGAAAACTTACCAGAGATGAACGGAACAGCCTTGTTAAAAATGACATTTTCTTTGATCCACTTCTTCACATATGTGTTTAGTACAATGACTTTTTCATGCATATTTTTCATCTTCCATATGGGAACCATTTTCTGCATCCCAACACACTTAACAATTGCCATGGTACTGGTAAATTTTGAATCTATATATTTGAGTTGGATCTTGGGGTGGTTCAATCAAGTATATTGACTTAAAGGTAGACCGCCGTTAAGTTTTGTCATTAAAACGACTAGAACACAAAAGAGTCCACTAATTTTGCGTGTTGCGTATTGCGTGATTGTATGACAGACACTTTTGATAAAGGCAGATTGGTTGTTAGATTTGAATGTTTGGACAAAGGAGTTTGGACAAAAGTGTCAACTATTGAGAAGTCAATTTTGGACAAAAGTGTCAACTGTTAAGTCAATTTGCGTTAATTCTCCTTCATGGTGCTAAGAAGACAATTTTAACGTTTCCTTTATCATTAAGGACGACTAAGCAATTGTAATTAAGGGCAATGAAGATAGCTATGTTTTTGGTTCCTTTACTTAAATAAATTTTGAGTAGTCATGTGGTTAATTAAGACATTAAGATTCCATTTGGCTGACTTTTTCCTCTCTGTACATGTGGGCTGCCTTAGTGAATAATCTTTCCATATCTATATCTATATTCTATCCATATATATATATATATATCTATCTCTATATCTATAATCTATAATGTATAATATAATAATAATATAATTATAAAAGTATGAATAACATAGTGGTTTCTTTCATTTTTTATATGTGCAAAAATCCCTTATATTATTAGTTTTTAATATTAAATAGGTATAATATTTTGGTAATTTGAATACAATTGGTTTAAAGAATAAATATTAAATTAATTGATGTCCTTCACAAGTTTCAATATTATAGAATACATAAATATTATTAATAATGCAATGTACCTTTCTCACATTTATCTCATATTTATCTCATAATACATAAGTATTTAATTATTGCAAAAAATAAGTATTTAATCGATGTATCAACATATTTAGTTTCTTCCATTTTTTTGTACTTACAAAAATGCCCTTATATTATTAGTTTATAATATTAAATAGGTGTAATATTTTGGTAATTTGAATACAATCAGCTTAAAGAATAAATATTAAATTGATAGATATCCTTTGTAAGTTTCAAGATTACAAAATACATAAATATTAAATATTTAATTAATAACGCAATGCACTTTTCTCACATTTTCCTCAAAATAAATAAGTATTTAGTTATTGCAAAAAAAAAAAAAAAGTATTTAATCGATGTATCAATATATTTGAAATGTATCTTCTTAATTCAATGTATCCTTTTAATTCATTTATAATAAAGATACTTTTTGTGTAATTGTTCAAATAACAAAAAAAAAAATATATGGGCAATTTTTGCAATAACAAAGTTTATGATATTAAAAATCCGTGAAATAATGTTAAATAGATAAAGAATGTTGAAACTCGAATGTTGGCAATATCAAAGTAATAAAAAAATGTATTAACTCGTACAATTAAATAGTTAATTTCGCACTACAATAAAGAAGTAATCATTTAAGAATGAAAAGTGTTTTTTTATTGTTTTTAAATCTAATCAAAATATCCAAAATGAAATTTAGTTATGGGGTCCAATCACAATTTCTAATAACATTAATTTAAATGGTGATACATAGTTATTGGTTCGAAATTATTAACTAAAATTAGCTGGTATTTAAAATATGTTATTTATTTAAAAAATAGACATTATTCCCTTCATCCCAAAAACGAATTATCAATTTTAAATAAAAATTGTAAATTTTGTGCACACAAATGTATATATTAATATCTATATCTATACAGATATATAAATATATGTGTGTGCGCGACATGCAGGTGCGTGAGTGCGTGCATTTGAGTGTGTCTTATGCTCACTTGTTATGTAGCGTCCCTGGTCCTGGTACATTCCGCCCTGTAATAAGGAACGCTATTCGCGAACAGATTACTATCTAAAATTATAGACAGGAAATAACACATTCGTTTCGTACTAAATCCCAACAAGTCACAATTACAGGCCATAAAATTTTTTAAAAAAATTACATCATGACTAAACTTCATTCTATACAAGACAAAAGTCTAAACGAACCAACAAGTCAAAATACATTCTTAATTACATAATCCAAAAGAAAACCATCATGCTAATGGGGAGCTTCCCAAACAACTGGTCCACAGAGCTAACCCCCTACATATTGTTAATAGAATCATGAGTCCACTGACCCAGTAAAAACTTATGGCATGGAACATGGAGTATAAGATTCAACAATAAGCATATCAATAACAAAAATATGAATGTGATCTCATATAACATTTCACAACAAATCGAACGAACAGAACAAACTGAGATCGTAAATCGTATGTCACATTCATGTCAACAAACTTATAAGGCTGATTCAAACATTTAGTGGATCTGTCACCTTTATAACTCCAGCACATATTCACATATAATCCTTATCCCTCCAATACTCTCTCAAGGAGTGTCAAACATATTAGAAAGTACAATCGACCCCACGTACTTTAGAGTAGCCATTCAAAACCCTACCTGTAGGACTCTTCCAGTCTACCCAACAAACAGGAATTCCCATGGGCTCAAATTGTCGATTCGATATCGCGCAAATCGATACCCCTGAAAATTCTCAGGGCCCAACATACGTACATTCATATAGGCTTGGAACAAACTAAACATATCGGAACTTATCTGAAACATAAAGCCACTATGGGAACATATTCAATCGGCCGATCATATCAAACAAACGATTCGGATTTAGACTAAGGATTAGGAAGAATTTTATTTTGAAGTCTTAAACATGTTTAGAGAGATTAAAAATGGTCTAAAGTTAAAAAACAAAGTCAGAACGTGAAGATTTGGGCACTGGATTGGATGCTTGGGTGCACGTTCGGGGGCTTGCGGGCTGGAATAGTAAATTTCATCTCGGGTTTGAGCGCTTGAGTGTCCAAACGCACAAAAAGTGATTTGCTCACTGAAACTCGAGCACTGGGGCGCCGGAGTGGGTGCTTGAGCTCCCGGATGGGCACGCTCACTCTCGGCAATTTGTCTTCTTTTTTTCTTTTGTGTGAAAGCCACATTAGCCAAAAGGTCATTTTTAATGTGATATTTGTAAATTATAAATCCAAAGATTATTTTTTAAAAAATTTGAAGAAATATGGTATTAGTTCGTAAATCTTGCTTTTAAACCCTTATTTTCCTTCTCTTCTATTTTTATCACAAGGGTTCTTCCATAGTCCAAAGTCCATGGTCCATAAGTAGCCAAATCAACATATTTTCAGGGACAATCATGATCACCGCAAAGATCACCAAATATTGAGCTATTTGAATATAAAGATATTAACAATAATCATGATCACATAGGCTCAACATAAACATATCTTGTAATAAAATGATGATCAAAGCATATTTATAGAAGCAAGTAGGGAAATCCATAAGTCTTACACCGGGGTCCTAAGCTTTATCAAGGTGTTAGTGATTCCAAAGATTGATTCAAGCACCTATCAAAAATAGAAGATCATACCTATGTTAAGCTTCATTCAAAACCTTACCATGAATACTTATTTACATACTTAGTCCAAACTTACCAATAGCTAAGAGAGTGGTCTCCTATTCCTTCCCCTTTTGCAAATATTTGTAGTAGTTAGAAGTTATTTTTGTTGAAGTGCAAGAGATGTGCAAGTGTTTGTGTGTGAGAGTAAATGTAAATGCAAGAGAACTTTGTCTTGCAAGAGAGACTTATTTATGGAGAAATTTGAGGGTTATTTAAGCAAAGAAAATTAGACTAAGGCCCCTCCATGTAATTAATTAAGCTTCTTAAAGAAGCTAAGCATGGATTGATAGATTGATGGATTGATGGAGATCCCATCCATAGGGTACAAGGCTGCCGTTTTGCAGCTGTATTTTCCTTTTTTTTTTTGAAATATTTAATTTGGAGGACTAATTGTGGATTCAATCTGGGTTCATTTTATAGGGCTTAAAGAGCTTATTGGGCCGAAACGATGCAAGAAAACGGAGTTTGAATGCAAAAATTTTTTTCGAATGCATGAAACTTATTTGACACTAAATTAATTTTCGTGATAGTAAAAATGAATTATTGTTTGAAAATTTCACGAATTATTGTTTGAAAAACGAAGGTTCAAAATTCTAATTAGGGTAATTTTCGGGGTATTTCTTGTTATATGCTCACCTTTTATCATTTATCATTTATAATATATATTACGCAAAAAATAATAATTATTAATTCAAACTGCAGTAAGGTCTCTTTAACAGTCCCAGATATAAGATACATGAATATTTAATTGATATTTCAATGTATCTTTCTCACGTTTACATTACCATTCATTTTAGATAAATAATTATTTGTTGTTTCAATGTTTCCTTTCATTTCAAATAAATGTTTCCTCTACTTATCTCCCTATATATATATATATATATATAGCTCATAGCAAGAAGAAGGTTTAAGCACTCAACATGTTCTCTCAAAAACTTGTACACTAATTTAGGTTTTAATTAGTCATTTTCAAAGAAGGAGATGGCTACTTTCCATTCTTGATCAAAAGGTTTTCCATCCCAATCTCATCCAATGATGAAATGTGTAAGATTACTTAGGCATGGTAAAGTCCTCCAAAGCTACATCCACATCAACATCAGAAGTTTAGATTTGCATGAAGATATTGACAATCTAATCAGATGCCTTACAACAAACTTTCTACAAAGGTGAAAATTGGATACATGAGTTGTCTGATGAATGTCTCAGGCTTGTAGATCTTTGTGAATTTTTTAGAGACACGATATGTCTAACAAAGAAATCACTTCAAGAGCTTGTCAAAACTAAAGTTTCTCTTCTCTATGTTCTTGGGCATTAGCGTCTTTACTTCAAGCTAATGTTTTTGTGTTTTTTTTTTTCGTTTGTTTCCTTTCTTTTTTTAATCACGGTGTAGCAACGTGCACTTCTGTAAATGAAATCGACAATGGATATTAAAAGATGTATATTTCAAGTTAACTACACAGTTTCACATACAAATATTCATCCCAATTTATGAGTTTATTTGTTCACCTACGGATCCTTTGAACTAGCAATGTGATATCCCACATTGGGATATTGATGAAAGAGTCACCTTTATATAATCAATGACCAAAGAATTTATGTTCAATAATTGGATATCCCTTTTGAGCAAGTTTTTCATAACTTAATTTCAGATTGTGCACAGTAGATTCTCAAGCAAATCTCCCATCGTGGGCCCCTGGGCTCGGTTATGACAAATGGTATCAGAGTCCACCATCAGTCAAAGGGAGCTAAGTGCTATGCGTGGCAAAGTGCTACGCGTATGGGAGCCATCTCTTGAGCCTACAGGGGCAAAGTGCTACACGCGCAGGACCATCTCTAGAGTTCCAACATCTGGTGGGCGGTCCTAGGCCCTGTTATATTAAGACGAGAATATCATATTTTGTAGAAGGGGTGATTGTGATATCCTATGTTGGGATATTGATGAAAGAGTCATCTTTACATAATCAATGGCCAAATAATCTATATTCAACAATTGGATATCCCTTTTGAGCAAGTTGTTCATTGCTCAATTTCAGATTGCGTACGGTAGATTCTCAGGCAAATCTCGCATCTTGGGCCCCTGGACCCGGGTTGTGACAAGGAAGAGCTTTAATTTCTTTTTTCTTTTTTTTTAAGCAAGAATTTTAGTTTCAAATTAGAAATGATGGTGAGTATGATGGTTACAAACTTTTTAGGGATAATTACCTCTACACCCCCTGAGGTTTGGTATAATTATCATTACACTCCCTGAGGTTTGGTTAATTACCATTACACCCTCTACTACACAGTATAGTTAAAGCATAGTTACAATTACACCCCTTGAACGTATGAGTGTATTATAATTACACCCCCTTAACTTATACATATATTACAATTACACCCCCTTATCTAGGGGGTCTACTTGTAATGTTTAATAGCTTCAGGGGGTGTAATGGTAATTATACCAAACCTCAGGGGTGTAATGGTAATTATCCCAACTTTTTATTTGTTATAGCAATGATTTTGCTCTTTGAGCTTAAATACATTTGGTTCAAAGGATATATAACGGAGGAACAATGTGCCAAAACTAATAAATTTAAAGGGGTGAAGTTCTAATTAGCCTACAACTTAAAAATTAAGTAACATGCATGCAACAATGCTTAAATTTTAGAAACAAAAAGGTAATCCAAATTTGTATAACTAGTAAAAACAAACTTGAATGGTATGCAAGCTCTTTTGTAGCTTGGAGGATTTTTCTCTCGCATGGTAGCTTTGGAATTTTTTGTAATATTAGTAAGTATGGAGGGTTTTTTCTTAAAAAATAAATAACATACTTGAACACTCTGGTGGAAAGTTTTCCAAGAAATTTAAGTACAAATTGAATTTAGAGAACTAACCATCGAACGACCATTTAATCTAAATAATACTTTTGATAAATTTCCGGCT
Source organism: Handroanthus guayacan (assembly GCA_014898755.1). Taxonomy (NCBI): domain Eukaryota; kingdom Viridiplantae; phylum Streptophyta; class Magnoliopsida; order Lamiales; family Bignoniaceae; genus Handroanthus; species Handroanthus guayacan. Next base: position 43,665 of record JACFYI010003655.1, read on the forward strand.
CCATGTCAATGTGTATTATTGAATATTTGTTCTACCCGTGTGAGAATTTTGAAATCAAGACCTCTAGCAAAGTAATAACAATTAGATAATATAAGTAAATTGACTTGAAGGTCAAATGTTGAAGTACTTAATCCTTAAGTAAGTAACTCTACATACTGTGCTTACTGTGAAATTATTAAACCTACTTTAAGAAAGATACTTGAAAGATGACTTGAAATAAAAGCATGAGAAAATATATAAAAGATTAATTAAACATAGAAAGATATATAAAAAATATTTTGTTAAAATCAATTGAAATGAAAACTTAAAAAAGATACATTTGATCAATTAAATAGTAGTTATGCATATTATAATCTTGGAATATAGCACCCCGGGTTCGGTGCATTTCGCCCCGTGATCTGGAACGCTACTCATCGAATGGTTAACTATCTAAAACCATAAATAGGAAATAACACATTCATTCCGTACTAAATTCCCACAAGTCACAATTACAAGCTATAAAATTTTTTCAAAAATTATATCATGACTAAACTTCATTCTATACAAGCTAAAAGTCCAAACAAACTAACAAGTCAAAGTACATTCTTAATTACATAATCCAAAAGAAAACCATCATGCTAACGGGAAGCTTCTCAAACAATTAAGCCACAGAGCTAACTCCCTATATATTGTTAATGAAATCATAAGTCCACTGACCCAGTAAAACTTATGGCATGGAACATGGAGTACAAGATTCAACGATAAACATATCAAGAACAAAAACATGAATGTGATCTCATATAACAATTTGGATCAAACAAAACTGACAGAACAAATAGATATCATAAATTATATGTCACATTTATGTCAACTTATAAGGTTGATGCAAAGGTTTGGTGGATCTCTCACCCTTATAACTCCGACGCATGTTCACATATAATCCTTATCCCTCCAATATGCTCTCTCAAGGAGTGTCAAACATACTGAAAAGTATAGTCGACCCTACGTGCTTTAGAGTAACCCTTCAGAAGCCTACCTCCAGGACTCTTCTAGTCTACCCAATAAATAGGAATTCTCAGGGGCTCAGATTGTCGATCCGATATCGTCCAATCCGATATCCCTAAAAATTCCTAGGGTCCAGCATATATACATTTATATAGACTTGGAACAAATTGAACATATTAGAACATATCTGAAACATAAAGCTACTATAGGCACATATTCAGTCGACCGATCATATCAAACAAACGATTCGGATTGGGACTAAGGATTAGGAAAAATTTTATTTCGAAGTCTTAAACATGTTTAAAGAGGTTAAATATGGTCTTGGGTCAACAAAACAGAGTCGGAACGTGAAGATTTGGACACTGGATTGAGCGCTTAGGCGCGCATTTGGGAGCTCGAATGCCTAAACAGTGCTTTCAGCTACTGGAATGGGCGCTTGAGCGCTCAAATGAGTATGCTTCAGGTTTGAGCGCTCGAGCAACTATTTGGATGCTCGAGCACTCAAAAATTAATTTGCTAACTGGAATTTGAGGGCTAGAGCGCCGAAATGGGAAGTGGGCGCTTAAGCGCTCACTGTCAACAATTTTTCTATCTGTTTTTTTTTTTTTTTTTTTTTTTTTTTTTTTTTTTTTTTTTGTTTCAAAACCATATTTTCCAGCAAGCCATTTTTAGGGTAAGGTCTGTAAACTATGTATCCCAAGTTTATTTTGTAATTTAAGGAAAGATGGTGTTCAAGTTTATAAATCATTTGTTAAGTCCATATTGTCCATTTCTTCCATTGTGTCTCAAGAGTTTCTTCATGATCCAAAGTCCATAGTTTATAGGAGTCAAACAACATATTCTCAAGGATATTCAATGGAAGCATAAAGGAATAACAAAATATTGAGCTTTTAGAATGCAAGTATCTCAACAATAACATAATCTCATACGCTCAATATATTAATATTTTGTGAGGGAATGAAGATGATAACACATCTATAGAAGCAAGAAAAGAAATCCATGAGTCTTACACTTAGGTCCTAAGCCCTTATCAAAGTGTGGCTACACAAGATTTGATTCAAGCACCTATAAATGAAAGATCATATATGTATTAAGCTCCATTCACAATCTTAACATTTATTTACATTCTTAATCCAACCTTACCAATGGTTGCGAGAGTGATCTCCTACTCCTTCCCCTTTTTGCAAATATTTATAGTAGTTAGAAGTTATTTTTATTGAAGAGATGTGCAAGTGTTTTTGTGTGAAAGGAAATGTAAATACAAGAGTAACCTTCCTTTTGCAAGAGGAAGCTTATTTATGGAAGATGATGAGGGTTATCTAAGCAAGAAAAAATAGATTAAGGCCCTTCTATTTCATTAATTAAGTTTCTCAAAGAAGCTAAACAAGGATTGATGGATTGATGGGGTGTGATCGAGATCCCATCCACTGGGTTAAAGCTACCTTTTTTGAAGCTGTTATTTTTCTTTTTTTCTTTCTTTCTTTTTTTTTTTTTTTGAAAAATGTTGATTTGGGCCTTCATAATGCTGGGCTAAAGTTTGAGTGAAATTGGGCCAAGATTTGGGCTTGTTTGGGCCAAAACGGTGCGTAGACAAAGTTTCGAATGTTGGAAAAAAATTTCGAATGTAAAGAAATTATTTTGATACTAAAACAATTTTTGTGATTGCAAAAACGATTTATCTTTTGGGAAACGGAGAGTTAAAATTTTGATTAGGAGATTTTTCAGGGTGTTACATGAAACATGTGAAAAAGACCTTTAAATCAATTGTGTGTATATATATATATATATAATATATTTCTCTCTCTATATATTTTATTCCTCATAAGTTATTTTATACTCCAGTAATATGTTTAACATGCAGTGAGATAGCATTGAGTTTAAAATTATAATTTTACTTCGTTGATGACCAATTTAGTTTGAAGATCATTTCTAAAATAAAATGTAAATGAAATCCAAGAAGTTCGCATTCCAGCTAAGCTGCCAAGAAATAAATAGTGTTTGGCATACTTAAGGCCACAAGTTCTCACTTGTGTTGACATGCAGTGACACTGCATCAAATGACAAACAAGATAATTTTTTCAAAGATTGTAGAGGAGGCTATTGAACCTCTTGGTTTCCTTGCTATATCATGCTCTGATCATACGCAAATTGCTAAGCTATGTTTTGATATGTAGTATATTTACTATAAGAACGGTGTTTTGGGTGAAAAGTGACGGAAACCAAAATGGGGGAATTAGTGTTATCAAGACGTTTAATTTCATGTTTTTGGAATGTAAAAGAAGTTATATTATATCTTAGAAATAAGTTGTTAAAATATTCGAATAAATATTTAATTGTATCTTTTGCTAAATATATATATATATATATTATAAGAAATAACTACAATTAAACTTTAAAACTAATAATTGAATACTGCTTTATCGATATTTTTTTTTCCTTTTTTGATAATACTACTTTATCGATATTATATTCACTAACATAAATTAGTTAATTATGATTTCTTTTAAAATTATATCATAAAACAAAATAATTAGCACAATTAAAGATGAAGACATGCATTGAAAGCAAGCAGGAGAAATATATAATGAAAGAATAATTAATAGTTTATCTAAAATGAATTGAATTGAAAACTTGAGAAAGATACATTAAAAGTAAATTAAATATCTATTCGAGATTAATTGAAGTAAAAATATATGAGAAAGATACATTATTAAGATGAATTAAATATTTCGGAATTACAACTACAAATGACGTATATATGGATAGTAGTTTCTTTCCCTTTTTATATATACAAAAATACCCTTGATTATATCATATTAGATTATACCATTTCATTAGGTTTAATATTTTGGTAAATTGTATCCAAGTTTATAAAATTTTGAAAATATTGAATTAATAGGTCTTCTTCACAAGCTCCAAGATTATAAATTAAATAAATATTTCATTGATATTTCAATGTATATTTATTCTTCCATTACGTTTCAATTCATTTTGAATAAATATTGAATTTATATATCTATGTGATGACTTGAAATTTTCCCTAAATATATTTTTAAAATTATTAATTTTCGACCCTATCTTTTACTATTATTTTGAGACATTTCTTACAATGAAAATATTTTGTCATATTTATCAAAAATTTCTTTACAAACAAAATTTATTTTTGGCCTAAAGAAAATTCAATTTTAGGCCCAAAGTTTTAGCCCAAAATTTGTTCTAGCCCAACCCAAAAATCTTTAAGAAAAAAAAGTTATATGTATATATACATATATAAATATACACACGAGAGGGCCGGCCAAGTTGCCCTTAAATTTTGGAAAAAATTTAAATTTTATATTGTAATAAATTGTTGGCCAAGTATTTTACCATGTGGGAAAAAATTACAAGAGCTTTCTTCTTTCAACACCTCATCGCACCCCTCCATTTTCAATAATTGCAAAATGACCAAATTCTTCCATTATGAATAAGGGACTTAGGCTCTTGAAGTTCGTCGCGTACTGCCGACTTAATCCATCTTCTTCATTTCTTCTATTCCCAAGACAAAGTCACCCTTCTTCACTCTTCATGACTTCCACTTTCAAGACAAAAGATTAGTCTTCTTTTTTACTTCCTCTTTAACACAAAGACCTACATATATATATATATATATGTAAGTCAAGAAGGTTTCAAAAGGCTTCAAAGTTATATTAAAGGGGGAAAGGATTAGGGTGAGCACTTGGTAAGGTTTAAATATGAGTTCGTGATGATTAAAGTGAAGGATATGATTGGTATATAATTATTCTTGAAAATTATAGGAGGATAAAAACACTAAAGTTATAACGCTCTGGAATCCTAAAGCATCAGCCCCTAGGTCCGGAACACTACTCACGAACAAAAAGTTAACTAAAACGATGAATAGAAAATGTAATATGCATAACTCACAACTTAAAGATCCTAATATTCCAAAATTTACAGTCCAAAATTTCCAAATTACAAGAAAGAATCCATATTACATACTAAACGTAACCAAGATCCAAACAAAATCTAACTAAGTCAAAATATTCATTTATATACATGATCCCAAAAAGAAACAAAATACTAGCAGGAGACCATCTTAGTCAAATTGATCCACGAGGCTGATTTCCTACATGATGTTAATGGAATCATGAGTCCACTGACTTAGTAAAACTTATGGCATAGGATAGAGAATACAGGATGAAACGGAAGACGTATAGTGAAAACATGAATGTGATTTCAAACAAACGTATGAAACATTCAAAACGGACGGATCAAACTAATAACATGCAATCTTATATCACATTCATGTAATCATATGGCTGCATGAAACGTTTGGTGGATCTATCCCCTTATATCTCCAAGATATATCAATTATATAAACCTTATCTTTCCAATACTCCCTCAAGGAGCATCGTATTTACGGACATGCACAGTCAACTCCACGTGCCATAAAGTAGCCCTTTAGAATCCTATCTCCAGGATTCATTTAGTCTATCCACCAAGCAGGAATTTCCAGGGGGTTCAATTGAACGAATCAAACATACGATTTGAATTTGGACTATGGACTTTGAAAAAATTTCATTTCAAAGCCTTAAATATGTTTAAACAATGTATTTAGCCACTAAGCGCCCAAACGGGAGCTCCAGCGCTCAAATAGTACTTTTGCTCACTAGAGTCAAGCGCTGGGGCATGCATTTGGGTGCTGAGGTGCCCAAACAGTAGCCGAAGCCATAGACTTGGGCGTTT
>JACFYI010003655.1:49420-60157 GCA_014898755.1 Handroanthus guayacan
CCCCCCCCCTCCCCATTTTTGGACTAGAATCTCAGACTTTAAAAACTTCATTTTCAAATAAAGATTTCAAGATTTGAAATTTTAAATTTAATTTACAAGTTGAAGTGAAAAAAATCAATTTTCAAGTCCTTAATCCTTTTTTTTTCTTCTCATTTTTACATTAAATCTTAGATTTGTCCATTGGTTCAAAGTCCTTAGAGCATAATCATGCTAGAAATGAGGTCTCCAATCATTCAAGATGTCCAAATCATCAATCAAACAGAAATGGAGCCAACAAATCAAGGATTGTTGCATAAATCGAACAAATGCTCCATGGCATATTTTAGTCCAGCAATGAGCACAAGGTTTCACATAGAGACAATAGAGAAGATGCCATAAATCTTACATTCATCCTAAGCTTTTAATCGAGAAGATTTGTTGATTCTAATGAAGTTCAAACACCTAACAAAATGGTGGATTACATACTTGAGTCAAGATATATCCTCAAATCCTCTATACAAACTTATATATATATATATATATATATTCATTCAATCTTATCAAAGGCAAAAGAGAGAATTCATCCTACTTCTTCCCTTTGTTAATGGATATGCTTTAATTTATGATAAAATATAGTCCTTCCTTAAGGGCTTAAACATTTCAAGAAGAGAGTGTGCAAATGAGAAGATATAATCAAGAGTTTGTCTTTGCAAAAATGAGGAAGACTATCTCCAACTTCTTGGCCTACCTATAAAGAAGGGAGAAGGGCATGCTTGCAAGGAAAAATTGGCCAAGGCTTGGCTTGCAATTACCAAGCTCTTTTGATGAGATTCGAATGAGATTGATGGGGGTGCAGCTGCCGTCTAGCTGCTGCTTTCGATTTTTGTTTTTTTTTTTTATTTAAATCTTGAGAATTGGATCAAAATATTATGCTGGGGTTTGGGTTTGATTTTCTTAGGCCAGAAGGGCCAATTTAGGCTGAAAACAGGGCATAAACGAGATCTCGATTGTACGAATAATTTTTTGAATCTAAAGAAGTTGTTTTAACAATAAAATAATTTTCGTAATTGTAAAAATGATTTATTGTTTGAAAAAGAAGAGTTCAAATTTTAATTAGAAAAATTTTTAAGGTATTACACTCTCCCCGCTTTAGTGAATCTGGTCCCTAGACTCATACTTTATTTGAACAAGTGAGGATACTTGTCTCGCATTTCATCCTCATGTTCCTAAGTTGCCTCTTCTACTTTTTTATTTCTCCAAAGCACCTTAACTTGAGGTATTCTACGGTTCCGAAGCTCGCGGACCTAGGAATTTAGGATACGGACGGGCTGTTCTATTAACGTAAGATTACTCTAGAAGGAAACATCGAGATGGTCGATGACGTGCGAGGGATCAGGATGATATTTTCGCAACTGCGATACGTGAAACATGTTATGGATCCCAGTGAGGTTGGGCTAGAGATCCAGTCCATATGCCACATGACCGATTCGTTTCACAATCTCAAAGGGCCCCGTATATCTAGGGTTTAGCTTCCCACTCTTGCCCATTCTCTGGATTCCCTTATGTGGAGCAATTTTCAAAAATACCCGATCTCTAACACTAAACTCCAAATCTTTTCTCCGCTTATTAGCATAACTTTTCTAGCAATCCTGAGCTATTTTAATATTTTTCTTGATGATCTGAATCTTATTTATCGCCTCTTGGATTATGTCAGGTCGCAATGCATCTTTTTTTGGGCTCGAGGTACTCTTTGTCTCATCTAAATCCAAGTGAAACAGTCATCTACATCTTCTACCATACAAAGCTTCGTAGGGTGCCATCTGAATAGAGCTTAACAGCTATTATTATAAGCAAATTCTACTAGAGGTAGATGCCTGTCCCAACTTCCGAAAAAATTCAGAACACATTCCCTCAGCATATCTTTTGTGTTTGAATTACCCTTTCTGATTGTCCATCGGTCTGGGGATGAGTAGCAGTACTAAAAAGTAATTTTGTCTCCAGATGCTTTTGCAAGCTCCTTCATAACCTCGCCGTGAATTTTGGATCCCTGTCAGAGACAATACTTTGAGAAATCCCATGCAACTAGGGTGTAAACGGATATTAAACGGATCGGATACACTGTTTCCATATTCATATCCGATTAACTTATTGGATACGGATATCCGTATATATTTTCTGGCAGATATTGAAAATAATATTCATATCCGTATCCGTCGGATATTAAACAAATTTCGATATATTCGTATCCATTTATATTTATATGATTTTTTGAATATCTATATTCGATTGTAATTATTCGAATAATGTTCGTATCCGTATCTAAATGTTATTTTTTAGGCCTATTATTCAAATATATATTTTATTTGGATACCCATATCTATATCCATATCCAATTAGTTTAATTGATTTAACAAGAATAACAAATACAACTTGTAAGATAAAAAGACTAAAAGTCCACAATTTAATTATATAAATATTTAAAATACATTAGAAAATATTAAAATATATTATGTATAATAATATAATATGTATAGTTTTTTTTAAAAATATTATTTAATATAGTAAAATACATAAATTTGTTCATAAAATATATTATATATAATAGCGTCTTAAATATTATTTATTCCATATGCATAGCGGATATAATCGAATATATAAATAGATATATGAAATGGATATATATTCGGAGCGGATATTAAACGGATCAAATACATGATTACCTTTTTCGTATTCGCTTACAATCGGATATCTCCTAATCAAATATGAATAATATTTCTTTTAAACGGATACTAATAATTTCTAATATAAACGAATATGAATGCGAACGGTAATCGAATTTTTGAATATCGATGGACAACCCTACATGTAACCTTATTATCTCCTTAAAGTAAATTTCGGTAAGTTTCTCAACATTGTACAGGGCCTTGATAGGCAGAAAATGTGCCAACTTTATAAGCCTATCAACCACAATCCAGATGCTATCACATCCACCACGCACCATAGATAGACCCGCCACGAAGTCCATGGTCATTTGATCCCACTTCCAACTTGGGATTGGAAGCGGTTGTAATTTCCCAGATGGTCTTCATGCTCTACTTTCACAAGTTGGCAGGTCAAACATTTCTGGATATACTCAACTATGTCTTTTTTCATTTCTTTCCACTAGAACTTTAGTTTCAGGTCCTTATACATTTTTGTTCCTCCGGGATGCACTGAAAACTTAGTGTGATGTGATACATAGAGCACACTTTCTCTCATTGCTGTAGGAACCACAACTTGATTTTTGAACCGTAATAGCCTATCAGCGTCGATCCTAAAATCGCGTCTCATCTTACCTGTAACGCCTCCCAAAATTTCGCTAGCATTCCGCTTCGAGATTCCGGGAACGCTACTCACGTTCGAATACATTCTAAAACCATATTTAGAAACTAACATCTTAACAATTCAAACTAGAGATCCCCAATAGAAAATATCATTACATGCCAAAGTGTTCCAAAATACATAAAACATCTAACTTAATATTACAATCTAAATATATGTACATTCCATGAGTCCATGAGTCCATGAGTCCAAAAGCAAAAGATTGATCCAAAATACATAAGTGAGTACAATTCCAAAATGAGTAGTAACAAACTTAATCATGGAGCTTTAATCAATCATACGTCAAGACTCCCGAACCTACAAGATGATATGGAGTTATAGTCCACTAACCCAGTAAAACTTATAACAGGAACGAGAATACAGAATTTCAAATAAATAAACATATCAACAATGAGATGAGAATGTGATTTGATAACAAATTCAGAAATAATCAAAACGTTTACAATCAAACAAATATAAAAAACAATTATCACATTCGAGTCAATAGGCTGAATCAAGCAATTTGATAAGTCTGTCACCCTTATAACCCCAGCATATATATTTCATCCTTATCCCTCCCACCCCCAAGGGAGCATCATTCATTTAGTAGAGCACAGCCGACCTACGTGCTCAGAATAGCTTTTCAAAATTCTACCTCTAGAATCCATCCGAACTATCCAACATTCAGGGATTTTCGAAGGTCCTAATCAACAATCCGACATTGTCCAAATTCGATCCCCAAGAAAACCCCCAGGGCCCAACATTCGTTCATTTCATTTAGGCTTGAAACAAATGAGGCATTCAATCATTCAATAAGGCCATTACGACACTTCTTTGATTGGCCATCAATTACAAACAATATTTTAAGATAGGCCAAACATATCAATCGATCATTTCAGAATTTTGACTATGGACTAGAGAGTTTTCATTTCAAAGTTCGAAACACATTAAAAGAATTGGATATAGACTTGATATGCCAAGAAATGAAGTTAAAAAATCAAGTTGGGTTACGAAAATGGGCAGCTGGGCGTTCAAACGGGTGCTCGAGCACCCAAACTACAATTTTTAGATAGAAGTTGGATGCTGGGGCATCTATATGGGCGCTTAAGCACCCAAGCTTCTGGAAAATCTGGTTGTTTTGCTCGAGAGTGGGTGCTTGGGCGCGGGGTTGGGCGCCCAGCTCTGGGCGCTTAAGCGCCTACTCTTAAGTGAAATTTTGATTTTTCGTCTCTTGATTTTCTTCAAATTTTTTATCCAAAATTATATTTTTGGGGTTCTCTTTTATGCAATAACATTTGTAAATCATTGTTTTAAAATTTGGTTTTAGGATTTTTTTAAGAATCGTGTTTAAGTCGAATAATACGATTTTAGTCCATATCTTTCATTTTCAATCAATCTTTAGTTCATTTCTCCTCTGAGTCCATTGTCCATTGTGCAACACTCAATCCAAAGCATCGGTATAGATGTCAAGAGGGTTCATTAAGCTTTGGATCTACATAATCATGGAATAGAGCTTGTAATAGGAAGAACAACAAGGCAGCAATATAAGCTCATGACAACCACATTTCAATGAAGCAAGATAATCAATAGCTCAATATCATGATCATTCGTCCAAGGAAAGAAATAGAAACATATGCTCATAAGAAGATGAGGAAAGCCATAAGTTTTACCTCTTGAAGCTAGAACTTGATAAGTGCAATTGATCCAATGCTTAGTTGCAACACCTATATTAATATTCACACTTATGTCAAGCTCTATATAATCATCTCATTAAACATCCTTAAATCACCAATCTAGAGGTAACTCACCAACAATTGGGATGAGAGTTCTCCACCAAAATTCCCCTCAATGCAACCAGTATTAATAAGAAGTTAGAGTGCAAGTAGTGTTTAAAGTGCAAGAGCAGTTTGAGAAGTAAGAGAGCTGCATAATTGATTTTGGAGGAAAATGCCATATTTATAGATAATTTAGAGGGGTTTCTAAGCAAGGAAAACTTTGTATAGGGCCTTACATGCAATTAGATTAAGCTTTTTCAAGAAGCTAAGGCAAGAATTGATAGCTATGATGGAAAAATCCCATCCAAGGAGGAAGGTAGGGCTACTGCGACTGAAGCTGTTTCTGCAGATTCCATTTTTTTCTTTTTCTTTTTTTTTTTTTGAATTGCAAAGATGCTATCTTCAAGTCAACGATAGTGGCTAAGGTTTGAGCCAAGAATTGGGCTTGTTTAGTGGGCTTGGGGCTCGTTTGGGTCGAGACATGATGAGAAAATGAAACTTGATTAATCAAAAAATTTTCCAATGTACGAAACGTATTTTAATTTTAAAACGATGCTTATGATTTTGAAATCGAATAATATTTTTGAAAAAATCAATGATTCAATATTTTATGTAGGAAAATTTTTTGGGTATTACACTCTTCCCCCCTTAAAAGAATCTGGCCCCCAAATTCATACTTTATTCGAACAAGTAACGATACTTGTTCCGCATCTCATCTTCACGTTCCCATCTAGCCTCTTCTATTTTCTAATTCGTCCAAAACACCTTAACTTGTGGTATCCTACGGTTCCTAAGCTCACAGACTTGAAAATCTAAGATACGGACAGGTTGTTCTATATAGGTGAGGCCACTATAGAGGGGAACAACGAGATGTTCTACAATGTGCGAGGGATCAGGATAATATTTTTGTAGTTAGGACACGTGGCATAAGTTATGGATCCCAGTTAGGTTTGGTTGAAGATCTAGTCGGTACGCTACATGACCAATTCGTTCCAAAATCTCGAATGGTCCAGTATATCTAGGGCTCAATTTTCCAGCCTTGCCCATTCTCCGAATTCCTTTCTGTGGAGTAATTTTAAAAAATACTCGATCTCCCACATTGAACTCCAAATCTTTCTTACGCTTGTCAGGTAGCTTTTCTAGCGATTCTGAGTTGTTTTTATGTTTTTCTTGATGATTTGAACCTTATCTATAGCTTCTTGAATTATCTCAGGTAGCAGTGCATCCTTTTCTGAGCTCGAGGTGCTCCTGATCTCGTTTATATCCCAACGAAGGAGAGTCCTGCACTTCCTACCATTCAATGCCTCACATGGAGCCATTTAAATTGAGGTTTGGTAGCTGTTATTATAAGCAAACTCGGCCAGTGATAGATGGCTATCCCAATTTCTTGGGAAATTCAGAACACATGCACGTAGCGTATCCTCCAGTATTTGAATTACCATCTCCGACTATCCATCTATCTAGGGATGTGCGGCAGTACTAAATAGCAATTATGTCCCCAGATGTTCTTGCAGGCTTCTCCATAGTCTCGCTATGAATTTGGGATCCCTATTGGAGATAATACTTTGAAGGATCCTATGTAATTGAATTATTTCCTTTATATAGATCTCAGCGAGTTTCTCAATACTATATTGGGTTTTGATAGGCAGAAAATGTGCCTATTTGGTAAGTCTATCTACCACAACCCAGATATTGTCACATCTGTCTCATACCATAGGCAGACCTGTTACGAAGTCCTTGGTGATCTGCTCCCACTTCCAGTATGGAATTGGGAGTGGCTGTAACTTCCCAAAAGGCCTCTGGTGTTCGGCTTTCACAAGTTGGCAAGTCAGACATTTATGAATATATTCAACTATGTCCTTCTTCATTCCTTCTCACTAGAACTTCTGTTTTAGGTCTTTGTACATCTTTGTTCCTCTAGGATGTAACGAGTACTTTATCTGATGTGCTGCAGATAACACTCTTTTCTTCATCCATGCAGGAACAATACCTCGATTCCTGAATCGTAACATCCTATCATCGTCAATCCTAAAATCAGGTTTCATCTCACTCTTTAGTTTCTGAACCCAATCGTCTTCCTTTTAGGCTTTTAGGATCTCACTATATATTTTTGGGTAGATGCTCATACTTACTAATCTTTCCTTCCAGCTTAGAGCATCTGCAACGATATTTGCTTTTCCTAGATGATTGGTGAGGGTGAAGTCGTAATCTTTCAGGAATTCCATCCATCGTCGTTGTCTTAGATTCAGTTTTTTTTAACTAAAGATATATTTTAAACTCTTATGATTTGTGAATACTTCTACCTTAGCTCCATACAAGTAGTGACGCCACTTTGCTAAGGTAAAGACTACCGCTGCTAACTCTAAATCATGAGTGGGATAATTTACCTCATGACTTTTCAGCTTTTGGCGATACGTAAGCGATTACCTTGCCTTGCTGCATCAGAACACAGCCTAAACCTTCTTTTGAGGCGTCTGTATATGTAGTAAACTCTTCTAACCCATCTGGCGGTGCGAGTATTGGAGCTATCGTCAATCTTTTCTTTAATTCTGAAAAACTCTCCTCGCACTGTTTGCCCAAAACGAATCTCCGAGCCTTCTAGGTCAGTCAGTGAGTGGTCCAACCAACTTGGAAAAATTTTGGATAAATTTTCGATAATATCCAACTAATCCCAGAAAGTTTCTCATTTCAGTGACTGTTTTAGGTCTTTTCCACTTTAGGACTGCTTCAACTTTTTCTGGGTCCACTTCTAGTCCATTCTTTGATATGATATGATCCAGAAAAGTCACCTTCTTAAGCTAAAATTCACACTTACTGAATTTGGCGTACAACTTGTGCTCCTTCAAAGTCTGAAGGACAATTCTTAAATGCCCCTCATGCTCCTCTTCAAATCTGGAATAAACCAGAATATCATCTGTGAAAATTACGATGAAGCTATCGAGGTAGGGGCGAAACACTAGATGCATTAGGTCCATAAACGTCGCATGAGCATATTGGTTAGTCCAAAGGGCCTGATGACAAACTCAAAATGCCCATAATGGGAATTAAATGTAGTTTTAGAAATATCTGCTTCCCACATTTTCAATTGATAGTACCCCTGTCTTAAATCTAGTTTAGAGTAGACAGCTGACCCTTGAAGATGATCAAACAGCTCGTCTGTGTGGGGTAAGGGATACTTATTCTTGATGGTCACTTTATTCAACTCCCTGTAATCAATACACATCCTTAGTGGCCCATCCTTGTTTTTCACAAATAGGACCGGAGCTCCCCAAGGTGAAGAGCTCGGTCTTATGAAATTTTTCTCTAACAGTTTTGCAATTGTTCCTTAAGCTCCTTTAGTTCTGCTGGTGCCATTTTATAGAGAGTTTTTGAGAATGGCGCTAACCCAGGGATCGTTTCTATCACAAATTCAATCTCTCGATCCGGGGTTATGAATCAACTCTTCTAGAAATATCTCAGGAAACTTAGTAACCACCTTAACATCATTCAATTCAGTCTTGCCCTGAGATTTATTTATTAGATAAGCCAGAAATCCTTGTCTGCCTCTTTTGATTATTTTTTTGGCCTTTACCGCTGAAATGATAGGTCCATCACCATTTTTGTTTGTACTCAAGGTACCAACTCCTACTCTAGTACCTAATTTGACTGTTTTGGCATAACAGTCAACTATAGCCTGATGTCTGAACAATCAATCCATCCCTAAGATAAGGTTGTAGCCTTGAATTGGTAATTCTATCAAGTCAGCACTAAAATTCTGATTCTCAATTGTTACAGGGCATTTCGGATATCTAATTTTAGTCTCGTAACATCCCCCTATAGGAGTGTGAATTTCATAGGAAATGTTCATATTTTCGGATGGCAAGTCTATTTTCTTAGCACAATCAAGAAAACTAAAAGAATGCGTTGCACCAGGATCAAAGAGAGCTGTACAAATAAAATTTTGAATGAGAACCTTACCTTCCACAACTTGGGTATGGTCCATGCCTTCTTCTCCTATCAAGGCATATGCTCTCACTTTGACCTAGGGATGCCCAGTTGTACCTTGCTGCTGGTTCAACGTCCCCGCATTCTCACTTTTACAATTTTTGGGGCAATTCTTGATTGTATGCTGGTCGTTGCTGCAGATAAAATATCTGCCCAACTTCTTCCAGCATTTTTTTTCGATGTGATTTGTGCCACCGCAATGCCCATACTTCTTCTTTCCTTGATTTGCTGAGACTTTTTCTTTATCTGCAGGCACAGATGTATTTCTAGTCTTCAGCTTTCTATTAAAGTAGCCCTTCTTTCCTTTATCTAAATCAGACTTGCCCATCCACTTGCTCTTTTTCTTATCATCGATCTTGTGGAGTTCCTGAAACTCAGCCTCTAGTTCCATTGTCATCTCTATGGCGCTATCATAGTCCTAGGGCCTATTGATGGCTACTGCCCTCCTTAGATCAAGTTTAGGCCCTCCACAAATTTCTTTTGTTTCCTTTCTTCATCTGCCAACACATGCGGAGTATATTGTATTAGCCGATTGAACTCGGCTTCATACTTGGTTACGATAGAGATCCCTGAACCAATCTTACAAATTCCTTATCTCGTAGGTCCCGAATTACCTGCGAAATGAATTTTCTCAGGAACTCTTCTCTGAATCGTTTCCAAGAATTCTCTACTTCATTTCTCTCCCATTTCCTTTTGATGATTGCCCACCAATAGCATGCTGCTCCCTCAAACAAGTATGTGGCATACTTAATCTTTTGCGAGTCCGTATAGTTCAAGACTTGAAAAATTTTCTCAATCACAAACAATCAAGACTCGGCTTTGCGATCATCGAGCTCGCCATCAAAGCTAGGCGAATTAAATCTCAAGAGCCTAGCTAATATCTTATCCTCCGATTCCTCTTCTTGCCCCTGTCTTTGTTGGTCTTAGGGTTGATCCTGATTTAGGGCTTGTCTCAAGAGAGCAAGAAGTTGTTCAGCTACGGGCTCATTTTGCAAAAGATTTTCTTGGTGAGATTCACGTTGTGCTTAAGGGTTTGGTTCAGGTTGTTCTTGTCGAGGCATATGGTTTTCATCAACATTAGGGGTGTCAAGTGCCCTAATTTCCTCAAATAATACTCGTCTTGGTCTTCCTCATTTTCTTGTAGGTTCATTCTGGGGTATATTGCCACTAGACGATATCTTGATCTGAAATTTATAGAGTTCATGTTTTAGCAGCAATACAGGATTACTAGAATGCATAGATGGGCATATTTATTCATAAGGTATGAAGTGACAAGATTCCAAGTCAGGAAAACATAAGAATGCTTCATCATTTCAATCATGCAAGTCATTCCACGTTCAATCATTTTATGGTTATGGAACCATCTTTAAAACACAAAAGAAAGCGGGCTCCCTAACCATATCCAAAACGGGGATATACTAATATTAGTCTATACAAAATATTCTAACTATCCTAAGTTAGAGTCCCCACTTACAAAGTCATTTGTAAAGTGAAGCTTAATATATACAACACCTAAACGAGAAAAGAAAAGAAAGAAAGAAAATAAGGAAAAGAAAATCCCACGATCATGGTCCAACCATCCAATCCACGTCAAGCACTTGGCGGGAGACGAGGATCCTCAGAGGGCTCCTTCTCTAGC
>JACFYI010003655.1:60257-82375 GCA_014898755.1 Handroanthus guayacan
CCAAAAGCAAAAGATTGATCCAAAATACATAAGTGAGTACAATTCCAAAATGAGCAGTAACAAACTTAATCATGGAGATTTAATCAATCATACGTCAAGACTCACGAACCTACAAGATGATATGGAGTCATGAGTCCACTGACCCAGTAAAACTTATAGCAGGAACGAGAATATGGAATTTCAAATAAATGAGCATATCAACAATGAGACGGGAATGTGATTTGATAACAAATTCAGAAATAATCAGAACGTTCACAATCAGACAAATATCAGAAATAATTATCACATTCGAGTCAATAGGCTGAATCAAGTAATTTGGTAGGTCTGTTACCCTTATAACTCCAACATACACATTTCATCCTTATCCCTCCAACCCCCGAAGGAGAATCATTCATTCAGTAGAGCACAGCCGACCTACGTGCTCAGAATAGCCCTTTAGAATTCTACCTCCAAAATCCATCCGAATTATCCAACATTCAAGAATTTTTTAGGGTCCTAATCGACAATCCGACATTGTCCGAATTCAGTCCCTAAGAAAATCCTAAGGCCCAACATTCATTCATTCATTCAGGCTTGAAACAAATGGGACATTTAATTACTCAATAAGGCCATCACGATACTACTTTGATTGGCCATCAATTACAAACAACATTTCAAGATAGGCCAAACATATCAATCGATCATTTCAGAATTTTGACTATGGACTAGAGGGTTTTCATTTCAAAGTTTGAAACACCTTAAAAGAATTGGATATGGACTTGATATGCCAAGAAATGAAGTTAAAAAATCAAGTTGGGTTACGGAAATGGGCGCTCAAATAGGTGCTCGAGCACCCAAAAACTACAATTTTTAGACAAAAGCTGGGTGCTGGGGATCCGAAGCTTTTGGAAAATTTGGCTGTTTTGCTCGAGAGTGGATGCTTAGGTGCCGGGTTCGGCGCTAGGGCGCCCAGCTATGCGCGCTTAAGCGCCTACTCTCGGGTGAAATTCTAATTTTTCGTCTTTTAATTTTCTTCGAATTTTTGATCCAAAACTACGTTTTTGGGGTTCTCTTTTATGCAATAGCATTTGTAAATTTTGGTTTTAGGATTTTTTGAAAAATCGTGTTCAAGTTGAATAATACGATTTTAGTCCATATCTTTCATTTTCAATCAATCTTTAGTTCATTTCTCCTCTTAGTCCATTGTCCATTGTACAAAACTCAATACAAAGCATCGGTGTAGATATCAAGAGAGTTCATTAAGCTTTGGATTTACATAATCATGGAATAGAGCTTGTAATAGCAAAGAACAACAAGGCAGCAATATAGGCTCATGACAACCACATTTCAATGAAGCAAGATAATCAACAGCTCAATATCTTGATCATTCATCTAAGGAAAGAACTAGAAACATATGCTCATAAGAAGATGAGGAAAGCCATAAATCTTACCTCTTGAAGCTAGAACTTGATAAGTGCAATTGATCCAATGCTTAGTTCCAACACTTATATAACATTCACACTTATGTTAAGCTCTATATAATCATCTCATTAAAATCACCACTCTAGAGGTAACTCACCAATAATTGGCATGAGAGTTCTCCACCAAAATTCCCCTCAATGCAACCGGTATTAATAAAAAGTTAGAGTGCAAGTAGTGTTTAAAGTGCAAGAGTAGTTTGAGAAGTAAGAGAGCTGCAAAATTGATTTTGGAGGAAAAGGCCATATTTATAGATAATTTAGAGGGGTTTCTAAGCAAGGAAAACTTTGTACACGGCCTTACATGCAGTTAGGTCAAGCTTCTTCAAGAATTGATAGCTGTAATGGAAAAATCCCATCAAAGGAGAAAGGTAGGGCTGTTGCGACTGAAGTTGTTTCTGCAGATTCCATTTTTTTCTTTTTTTTTTTTTGAATTTAAAAGATGCTATCTTCAAGTCAACAATAGTGGCTAGAGTTTGGGTCAAGAATTAGGCTTGTTTAGTGGGCTTTTGGGGCTCGTTTGAGTCGAGACATGACAAGAAAATGAAATTGATCAATTGAAAAGTTTTCAAATGTATGAAACATATTTTGATTTTAAAACGATACTTGTGATTTTGAAATTGAATAATATTTTTAAAAAATCGATGACTCAATATTTTATTTAGGGAAATTTTCGGGGTGTTACATTACCTTTAAGTTTTTGAACCCCATCATCACCTTCTTAGGCATTTAAGATCTCATTATATGTCTCGGGGTAGATGCTCATGTTTGCTATCCTTCCTTTCGAGCCTAGGGCATTTGCAATGATATTTGTTTTTCCTGGATGATAAGTAATGGTGAAGTTATAATCCTCCACGAATTCCATCCAACGTCGTTGCCTCAAATTCAAGTTTTTCTGACTGAAAATATACCTCAAACTTTTATAGTCAGTAAAGACTTCCACCTTAGCTCCATATAAATAATGATGCGATTTTGCTAAAGCAAAGACTACCACTGCCAATTCTAAATCATAAGTGAGATAATTCAACTCATGATTTTTAGTTTCCTTGATGCATAACGATCACTTTGCCCTTTTGCATTAAAATGCATCCTAATCTATCTCTTGAGGCATTAGTTTAAATAGTAAACTTATCTGACCCATCAAACAGTGCGAGTACCAAAGTTGTGGTCAATCTTTTTTTTTAATTTCGATAAACTCTCCTCGCACTATTGGTCGCATGCAAATTTTCGATCCTTCTAGGTTAGTCTAGTGAGTGGTTTGACCAACTTAGAGAAGCTCTAGATAAATTTTTGATAGTATCCAGCCAATCCCAGAACACTTCTCACTTCAGTGACCATTTTAGGTCTCTCGCACTTCAGAACTGCTTCAACCCTTTTTGGGTCTGATATTATATACCCTAGAAAAGTCACCCTTTTTAGCCAAAATTTAGACTAATTTGGTATACAGTTTATGCTCCTTTAAAGTTTGAAGGACAACTCATAAATGTCCTTTATGTTTCCTTTTTGATCTGAAATAAATCAGAATATCATCCATGAAGATCACAACGAAGTAATCGAGGTATGGGCGAAACACTCGATGTATTAAATCCATAAACGTTGCAGGAGCATTTGTTAATCCAAAAGGTGTCACTACAAACTCAAAATGCCCGTAACGGGAATTAAATGCAGTTTTAGATATATCTGCTTTCTGTATTTTTAACTGATAATACCCATGTCTCAAATCTAATTTAGAATAAATAGCAGACCCCTAAAGGTGATCAAACAATTCGTCTATGCGGGATAAGGGATACTTGTTCTTTATGGTCATTTTATTTAATTCTCTGTAATCAATACACATCTTTAGGGACTCATCCTTCTTCTTCACAAACAGGATCGGAGCTCTCCAAGGCAAAGAGTTCAGTCGTATAAAATTTTTCTCTAGCATTTCTTGTAATTATTTCTTTAATTATTTAATTCAACAATTCATCCATAAAGATCACAATAAAGCAATACAGGTATGGGCAAAACACTCAATGCATTAAATCCATAAACACTGCAGGAGCATTTGTTAATCTAAAGGTTATCACTACAAACTCAAAATGCTCGTAATGGGAATTAAACACAGTTTTAGATATATCTGCTTCCTGTATTTTTAACTGATAATATCCCTGTCTCAGATCTAATTTAGAATAAACAGCAGATCCCTGAAGGTGATCAAACAATTCGTCTATGTAGGATAAGGGATACTCGTACTTGATGGCCACTTTATTTAATTCTCTGTAATCAATACACATCCTTAGTGGCCCATCCTTCTTCTTCACAAACAGGACCGGAGCTCCCCAAGGCAAAGAGTTCAGTCGTATAAAATTTTTCTCTACAAGTTCTTGTAATTATTTCTTTAATTCCTTTAATTTTGCTGGTGCTATTTTATAGGGGGTTTTCGAGAATGGCACTACCCCAGGAATTATTTTAATGACAAATTCAATTTCCCGATCTTGGAGTAGTGAGTTTAATTCATCTAAAAATACCTCAGGTAATTCGTTTACCACTTTAATATCTTTTAGTTTAACTTTATCCTAAGATTTATTTATCAGATAGGTCAGGAACCCTTGTCCCCATTTTCTGATAATTCTTTTAGCCCTCACAACAGAAATGGTAGGAATACCATTATTCTTGACTACGCTGTTGATACCAATTCCAACTCCAGTATCCAACTTGACTGTTTTAGAATGACAGTCAACTACAGTCTGATGCTAAAATAACCAATCCATTCATAGAATGAGATTATAGTCCTGAATTGGTAGTTCAATTAAATCTATGCTAAAGTTTTGATTTTTTATAATCACAGGGCAATAAAGGTATCTTATCCTAGTCTCATAACACCTTCCAACTAGAGTATGAATCACGTAGGAAATTTTCATATTTTCAAAAGACAAGTCTAATCTCCTAGCACTGTCAAATAAAATAAAGGAATGCATTGCACTAGGATCAAAGAGAGCTTTGCAAATAAAATTTTGAAGAAGAATTTTACCTTCCACAACTTGGGTGGCATCCGTGCTTTCCTCACTTGTCAAAGCGTAGGCTTTAGCTTTGACCTGGGGACACCCAACTGTGCCTTGTTGCTGAGTTTGTGTCCCAGAATTCCCACCCTTGCGGTTCTTTGGGCAATCCTTAATCGTGTGCTCATCACTTCCACATATGAAGCACTCACCCTGCTTTTTCCAACACTGCTCCTCAGTGTAAGTTGTGCCCCCGCAGAATCCACAATTGGCTTTTCCTACTACTACTGGGGCTTTACCTTCTGGTGCTGTCGCATTTCCTGTTTTAGGCTTCTTGCCATGGAAGCCTTTCTTTCCCTTCTCTTGGTCAGACTTGCCTGACTACTTTCCTCTCTTTTTATCCTCTATCTTGCGGAGTTCTTAAAACTCTGCTTCAAGTTCCATAGCCGTCTCAATGGCACTATCATAGTCATGTGACCAAGTGTGGCCAACGAGCGCCTCAGGTCAGGTCTAAGGCCCTCCATAAACTTTTTCCATCGCCTTTTGATAATTCCATAATTATATTACATTTTAGGCATATTTTTATATGGAATTATCATATTTTTATCTTGAAATCATTTGATTTGGGTGTTAAGTATTTCAGATCGAGATATATTGGTACAGAAGTCCAATAAGATGGCTGAAATCGAGAAAAAAACCATTGAAATGAGAAATAAAGCATTATAGACGATAAGAACACGAAAACAAGTACACTAAATCGAGTGCCCAAGCACCCAAAACCAAAGCTGAAGGCGTCACCTTCGTATCTAGGCAATCTGGAGCGCCTAGATTAGTGCTCAAGCACTCGAGTCTCAATAGAAAATATAGAACTGGGCGCTAGGGGGCCCAGTTAAGCGCTTAAACGCTCACGTTCTGTCCTAATTCAAGAGTTTGGGCGCCGGGGCGCCCATTTATGACTTAAGCGCCCCGTCGACGTGGAAAATGACAAGTTTGATGTTTGGAAGACTTCTCGACGCCGTCAAACTCTCTTGCATGAAGAAATCAAGTAATCTAATCGATCTTGGACTTGATTGGGGAAGATAGAAGAATTCTGAAGAGACTCAAAACTGATCAGAAGTCATTCATGTTCTAATTAGGATTCTTGTACTATATTTAGGACTTGTTCTCTTTTGTTTGGATCATCTTGGAGAATTCTGAAGACTTGTTCCGAAGAAAGCATTCGAGATCATCATCACGTTTTTTACATTTCAGTATTTCGTCATTTTCTTTATTTTCGTGTTCAATATTCATATTCATTAACATGAATATGAACTAATTTCCTTTTTCTAGGATTATGTACGAATCGATTTTCATGGATTAATTCAAGAGTCGATGTTTTCCTTTTATTAATCGTTAATTTTTTATTACTTCTTTTATTACGGTGTTCATCTTAATTTGATTATCCGACCAACAGTTTAATTAAATTTTCTAAACTCTAAAGAGTCTCGATAGGGATGTTTAAAGTAGGTTATCGATAAAAGAACTTAAGTTCGATTTATTTGCATAACTAAATAAATCGATTCGTGTGTAAGATAGGGATATACTTGCATGCCTTAGGTAGATTATTAAGTAGTCCTGGATTAATTTCTAATTCACGTAATTCACATAGGAATATAGTGAGTTAGCTAATTAGGAGTTTTGACGACAAGTTACCCGGAAGGAACTTGGAGTTGCTTTCGACTTAGAGCTAGTAATCATAATTAATCGAGAAATTCTAGAAAAATATTAACAGCATTGATCCATGTTAAAAGGGGGTTACATAATTCTAGTGTCGTTAAATTTTCTCCAATACTTTTCTTTAAACTTTGCATTCTCAAAACTATTAATCAAAACTCTTTTTCTTAATTACAAATCGGTTTAGTTTTAGTTGAATTTTACTTTTGCAATTTTTTAGTTGAATCTATTCCAATTCCAATGATACTCTACTCACTCTTTATTACTTGTTACGATACGTGCACTTGCGTGCGAGTTTTTGCCCAACACCTCTCTTTATCCGCCAGTACGTGCAGAGCATATTGAATGAGCTGATTGAATTTGGCTTCATACTTAATCACAGACAGCGATCCTTGGATCAATCTCATAAATTCCTTTTCTCGCATATCTCTGAACACCTGCGGTATGAATTTCTGTAGAAACTTTCTCTAAAACGTCTCCAGGTTCCATTGATTCCTTCTCTTTCCCATCATCTTCCTACAATTGCCCACCAGTGATACGAAGCTCCCTTAAATAAATAGGTGGTGTATCGTACTTTCTGGAGATCAGAATAATTTAACACCCTGAATGTCCTCTCAACTTCAGCTAACCAGAATTCAACCCTACGATCATCTGGTTTGCCATCGAACATTGGTGGATTAAACTGTAGGAACCTGGCTAACATCTTATCATATGACTCATCCTCCTATCTACGTCCTTGTTATTCTTGTAGACGGCCTTGATTCAAAGTTTGACGTAACAGGGTTAACAGCTATTCAGTCACCGGTTCATTGTGTGGGGGAGTTCTCTGACGGGGTTCATCATATTCTCAGGGAATGCGTTCACGATGCTCTCAACAAGACACAGTGTTATCAACATTATTGGGCATTTCAGGTGCCCGTAATTCCTCAAATAGCACCCGTTTAGGCCTCCCTCTTTTTCTCGTAGGTCATTATGAGATGTATTTCAACTGGATGCCATTTAATGTGAAATTCGTAGTGATAGGTTTTAATAACAATTCACGATTTTCTTGATTGCACATAAGAATCATAAAATGTGAGGGGCGCATGTAGCACATTCAAATATTTCAAGTCAAAAGCACTTATAGAATTTCATTTCATTTCTTGAAGCTTGATGCATACATGTTCAAATCATATAGTTATTAAACTATCTCTAAAATGCAAAGAGAGATAGCTTCATAACCATATCCAAAAGGCAGAAATTCCTATATACTAATACCTATATAAAATATTTCTAGATATGCTATGCTAAAATTCCCTATGTACATAGAAAAGATCATATACTAAAGATCATCCTAATCATATGTATAACACTAAAAGAAAGAAAAGAAAGAAAAGAAAAACCCACAACCCCACTTTACTCAACAATCCGATCATGCATTCGGCGTATGTCAAGGTTCCTCCTCGGGGTCCTCTTTCGGATCCTCCTCGGGCTCACTATCATTCCCACCATTCTCACCATGCTCCACTCCAGCCTTGTCTCCTACACTAGCTCGAGCCCTCTTATCATCCAACATCGCCAAGGTCCTCTCCACTAAAGCTAGATCGACGTCGTCATCTCTACCTCCTCCAAAAAGAGGAGGTGGTAGAGGTCTCACACTGATATGGGCCATCACACGTGCCCTTCTCGAGGCACTTGAAGGGGGTGTAGAGGGTCCTACTCCACAACTCGTGGCAGGGCGTGTCCGTGGCCTCGGGACCGTAGGGCGTGGTGCCGAGCCTCTCATGATTCCCTCACTGAACATCAAGGGAATCCATGGTGTCTGGAATCTCGGAATGACTTCTTCCTTAACGTGGTCATGTGTTAGCCACTTCATGCCTACCATAGCATCCATGGCTTGTCTAAAAGCCTCTTTAACCTTAGGCACCAAACCACCCTTGATGTGATTAAAGTAATGTTGATTTTGGCCCACCATATTCTTGAAGTTGTAGTGCTATGATCGGTGCCTTGATGCCATTTTTTCCATTTTCTCATTCGCCCACTTATTATAAATTTGATATATATGATGCTCTTTGAGATATGCATCCTTCCAATAATCTCTTTCTTGTTTTATATCCTCGATAATGGCCTCATAATTGACCTTTTTTTTTCTTGAGAGGCCCAATGTTACTATAACTGTCGTTGTGATCGGGAATCCAAATTGGTCAACTCGCTTACCAGATTCTCGCCCTTGTCTATCTACCATGTCAAAATAAAACAAACAAAGTTAGTGACAAGAAACAGGAATAAAAGGCAAAATTCAGCGAATTTAAACTATCGAGATTTCTTATCCTAGGCTATGATACCATTTGTAATGCCCCATGATCCTAAAGCATTCGCCCCTAGGTCCAGAACGTTACTCATGAACGAAAAGCTAACTAAAACCATAAACAGAAAATCCAATATGCATAACTCACAACTGAAAGATCCCAATATTCCAAAATTTACAGTCCAAAATTTTCAAATTACAAAATGGAATCCATATTACATACCAAATGTAACCAAGATCCAAACAAAATCTAACCACGGCAAAATATTCATATATATACATGATCCCAAAAGGAAACACAATACTAGTAGGAGGCCATCTTAGTCAAACTAATCCATGAGGCTAATTTCCTACATGATGTTAATGGAATTATGAGTTCATTGACCCAGTAAAACTTATGGCATAGGACAGAGAATACAGGATGTAAACAGAAGACGTATATTGAACAAACATAAATGTGATTTTAAACAAACGTACGAAACATTCAAAATGGACGGAACAAATTGATAACATGCAATCTTATATCACATTCATGTAATCATATGGCTGAATCAAACGTTTGGTGGATCTGTCACCCTTATATCTCCAATACATATCAATCATATAAACCTTATCCCTCCAATACTCCCTCAAGGAGCGTCATACTTACGAATATGCACAGTTGACTCCACATGCCATAAAGTAGCCCTTCAGAATGCTATCTCCCGAATTCATCCTATCTACCTACCAAACAGGAATTTCTAGGGGTTTCAATTATCAACCCAATATTGCCCAATCAAATCTCCCTGTACATTTCCAAGGCTTAACACATGAACATTCATATAGGTTTAAGGATAAACGAATCATGTCAAAACATGTGCGAACATATCATAATCATATAGCCACAATGGCTCATATTCAAACAATCGAATAAATCAAACATACGATTTGAATTTAGACCATGGACTTAGGAAAAAATTTCATTTCAAGCCTTAAATATGTTTAAAGAGGTCATATATAGGCTCGGCTGAGCAAAACGAAGTCGAAAGGAAAAAATTTCATTTCAAACCTTAAATACGTTTAAAGAGGTCATATATAGGCTCAGCTGAGCAAAATGAAGTCGAAAAATAAAATTTTGTATATTGTATTGGGCGCTCGAGCACCTAAATAGTGTATTTAGCCACTGGAATTAGGTGTTTGGCATCCAAACGGGCACTCCAGTGCTCCAATAGTACTGTTGCTTACTAGAGTCAAGTGCTGGGGCGCCCAAATAGTGGCCGAAGCAGCTGACTTCGGCTCTTAAGCACTCACTTTCATTTTTTTCCCATGTTTTTGGAGTAGAATCTCAGACTTCAAAAACAACATTTTCAAAAAAAGATTTTGAGATCTAAAATTTTAAATTTAATTTACAAGTTGAAGTGGAAAAATCGGTTTTCAAGTCCTTAATCCTTTTTCTTCTAATTTTTACATTAAATCTTAGATTTGTCCATTGGTCCAAAGTCCTTAGAGCATAATCATGCTAGCAATGAGGTCTCTAATCATTCAAGAGGTCCAAATCATCAATCAAATGGAACTGGAGCCAACAAATCAAGGATTATTGCATAAACTGAACAAATGCTCCATAGCACATTTTAGTCCAACAATGAGCATAAGCTTTCATATAGAGACAATAGAGAAAATGCCATAAATCTTACCTTCGTCCCAAGCTCTTAATCGAGAAGATTGGTTGATCCTAATGAAGTTCAAACACCTAACAAGATGGAGGATTTCATATTTGAGTCAAGATATATCCTCAAATCCTCTATATAAACTTATATATATATATATATATATATTCAATCTTACCAAAAGCAAAAGAGAATATTCTTCCTACTTCTTCCCCTTGTTAATGGATATGCTTTAATTTGTGATAAAATGTAGTCCTTCCTTAAAGGCTTAAAGATTGCAAGAAGAGAGTGTGCAAATGAGGAGATATAACAGAGAGTTTGTCTTTGCAAAAATGAGGAAGACTACACCCACTTCTTGGCCTATTTATAGAGAAGAGAGAAGGGCATGCTTGCAAGGAAAAATTGGCCAGGGCTTGCCTTGCAATTACCAAGCTCTTTTGATGAGATTTGAATGAGATTGAAGGGGGTGGGTGAGGCAAATCCTCACCCCAGCTGTCGTCCAGCTGCTGCTTTTCATTTTTCTTTTTCTTTTTTTTTTTATTTTTGAAAACCTTGAGAATTGGATCAAAATATTAGGCTAGGGTTTGGGCCTGGTTTTCTTAGGCTAAAAGGGCTCGTTTAGGCAAAAAATGAGGCATAGACGAGATCTAGATTATATGAAAATTCTTTTGGATATAAAGAAGTTATTTTGACAATAAAATAATTTTCGTAATTGTAAAAACGATTTATCATTCGAAAATAGAGAGTTACAATTTTAATTAGGGGAATTTTTGGGGTATTACAAAAGTTGTGGAATATTGTCTTGAGTGTTTGGAGATTTAAAGCTAAGAAAAAGTAAGGATTATGGCTACCTCTTTTGATTTCCTGAACTTTTGATTGTGCATCGAATCCTTGTTCGATTATTGCTCTTACTCTTGTATTGATGTTCTTGAAATCCTTCGATTGATTGACCGTGCTTATGGAACCCTTTTGGACATTTGAACCATTGATTTATGTTATGGTTCCATTGCAAATATGATCCTTGGATATTAATTCAATGTGCTTGGACTTGTTGGAGTAAAGTAAACTATGGACATTAAATGTTAATACCATTGTTGGAAGATTTGTATAAGGATTAAAATTGAAAACATTTTTTCCATATTTAAACTTCAAGATTTTGAACAAATATAAATGAGAAATTTGAGGTTTTCATTTAATAAGACTTTTTTGGAAAATCCCCTAAATTTAAAAAAAAAAAAAAATTGGGCGCGCGTGCACTTGCGCCTGAGGCTACTCGTGGGCATGTTGGGCCCGTATTCGTGCGCACTCGCGCCCAATTCAAAAATATTTTTAATAATTTTTGAACTCTTTTTTGCCTTTATATATTCATATTTCACTTCAATACGTTATCCTTAATCCGAAAAATCGTTATGTGTGTCTAAGATCATAATCGAATTGATTGTTTATGTCCGATTAATGTTTTGAAACTTCGTTTGATTAAATTCGGATAATTTTTATTGATTTTGAAACCTATTGATTGATTCATTGTTGGCCCTGGGGACCTCAAGAGGGACGCTGCAGCACCGGGCCGACAAATAGACCTTTGGTAGGTTTTCCAATTATTGGATAGCTCTGCGGAGAATCTGGAGTACATTTTCCAAAAACTAGTCCATTGGCACACGGTTGACCGTGACTAATTATTGTTTATCTAGGTTGCCCCCTCTGAATGGCCACTCGAGGGTGAGGACTTGGGAAGAATATGGAGTTATATATTTATATGTGGGAGTGATAAGAATAACAGATCTACCAAATATTTGTTCTGCCATTTCTAATTGATTATATGTGTGATAATCAGTTTTAAACTTATTATTGGACTTGGTTATCAATTATTGAATTTGTTGAACCAATTATGCTATTTGTTCTTGATCGTAGATAATTTTTGAGTTTATCAAACTTGGTTATTATCGATTGGAATTCTGAATCGAAAATGAAATTCAATGTTTGATTGTTAGTTAATCTCAAGCTCATATCGATTCAGCTATTGGTTCTATTGATTCTTTGTCTTACCTATTCCTAATCACAATTCTTACTAAGTCAGTGGACTTACGTTACTAATTTTACCATATTCAGGTAATTAATTTCAGGTTCTGGCCAAGGCTTGAAAGCTAATGATATTTTGTATAGAACAAAAGTATTTTGTGATGAAGTTATGAAATGAGAAATTGAAAGTTTTTATGTTATGGAATTGAGAGTTTGAATTGTAATGCAAGACTTTATATATCGAATGTATTGATATTGTTAGTGAGCACATTGAGTTTTTAGCCTTTAGTTTAGATTGGATCTTGTCACAGTTAGCGATTTTGGCCTAGGACGGATGTTCTAGGTTCGGATCGTTACAAGTAGTATCAAAGCTTAGGTTTCCTTTGGAGAGGAATTCCAAGCTACACCCGAAAAAGGTCTTTGGGGATAGAACTTTAATTAGGTTTGTATGGTAGGAGTAAACTAAATTACGTTTTGTTCATTAGGTATAATGGGTAATGCTTAAATATATCGGATTACGATGGGGAGGCCTACCAATTTGTGAACTATTACATTTATGCATTAATTATTTGATTCTAGAAGAGTGATATAGTTATGAATGTATTGATTGAATTGCTTTGAGTTAAGTGATGATGTGGCAAGAATACGATAGGTACCTCAGGAAGAGAAGGATTAAGGGATGAAGTTTTTGCGTATTGTTGGAGTCTCTAGCAACGTGCCTCATTGTGTTTTATGTCTTGAACTTTTGGAATAAAGTGAGAGACCTTGGAATATTGCTAAGAAACTTATTTGTCAATTTCAGATAAATATGACAACAAGAGGAAGCACATCAAATAATGAGCCACCCAGAAAACGTAGTAGGTTATAACGAGTATTGTTTGAGGAATTACATGCACCTAAGACCCTGACTAGTATGGAGAAACTGCGAGAGAGGCCTCCCAAGCGAACACCCCTACACGAAATGAACCAGCTGCAGAATAGCTATTTACTTTGTTGTAGCAACTGGTGAATCAATGTTGGCAACCAGTTGATTAGGGGCGTGAGAACAAGGAAAATTCAGAGAGTAAGTTGTTAGCTAGATTTCTAAGGTTCAATTCGCCAAGGTTCAAGGGTGAACTGGACGATCAGAAAGCAGAGTTTTGGGTAAAGGAGGTTGAGAAAATCTTTCGAATACTTAACTACTTAGAAGAACAGCAAGTAAGACATGCTACCTTTCTTTTGGAGGATACAACGCATAATTGGTGGCTTATTGTGGAGCAGCAGTCGGAACGGAATGAAATTGAATGGACTTGGTTAGAATTCAAAGCAGAATTCATGAAGAAATTTATTCCTCAGGTTGCTAAAGATGTAATACCCTGAAATTTTCCTAATTAAAAATTTCAAACTATCATTTTTTTCAAACAATGAACCGATTTCACTTATACAAAAATTGTTCTATCATTGAAATTAGTTCTTGCATCCGAAAATTTTTTTTTGCAACCAAAGCTTGATTCCTTACAATATTTCGGCCCAATAGACTCCTTTTAAGCCCTAGTAATAGCCCCAAACGTAGCCCCATTTCAGCCCACAAATTTTGATCCAATAAATGACATTTAAAAAAAATATAGAAAAAAACAAGAAAATCATATCCAAATCTGCAGCATGGAGGCAACTGAATTATCCCATAAATTGTGGGATTGGTTTCGTAATGTTCTAATTGAAAAATTTTGAGGCCAAGCATTCTTCAATTTCCCCAATTATAAATAAGGGATGAATGTTGTGTTCAACTCCCTTGCTCATTCCATTTTCTTGATTGAAAACTTTCAACATCCTTTACCTTTCCCCTCTTCACTCTCGATAGATCCATATCACACACACACACACTTGACAATTATTTTCTTAAGTACTAAAGGAAGATCAAAAGGGAAATTTAGGTAGTATCTCTCCAACCATTGGTAAGCTTAGTATATGAATGATGGTTAAATTATTATGATATGATAATGTTAGAATTTAACACATGAATGGCTGTCATTTAGGTGATTAACTCAAAGTTTGGGATCATCTAATACTTTGACAAGTAGGCTTCAACAAGTAAGATTTATGGAAATCTCTTGCTTCTTCCTTATGCTATATGATCTTCTTCTTGACTTGGTTATTTTATATTGAACTTATGAAGATCATTATTTTCTTAGCTTTCTTGATATGCTAAGCTTATGATGATTATTATGCTTGTATTGTTGATCTTGTAAATATGAGCTCAAATCCTTATTATGAATATCTAAAGCCTCTTGCATATCCCTTGACATCTTGCCTAAGCTTTGGATTGTATTTGGATCTTGGACTATGGACTAAGATGATGATTGAAGCAAAGAATGAAAGAAGATGAAAAATATGGATTTTAAACATGGTTTCCGACAAAATCCTTATTCTTCAAAAAATCCTAAACCAACCTTAAAAATCATGATTTACAAATGCTGTTGTACATAAGAGCATTTCAAAAATATGGCTTTGGATCAAAAGTTGAAAGAAAATAAAGGAAAAATGAAAACGGGCATAAAACTGCGCGTGAACAGTGGTATGGTCGCACCCAGGTCAGTGCTCAGGCAGATTCCGTGCGACCACACCAGTTTTGAGAGCGGTCGTGCCCTGGACAGTCCCTAAACTACCAAATTTGATCTCTTTTGTTATTTTAAGCCCATTTTCTACCTCATTTCAATGAATTAAAATTTTCAAAATGATTCTATCATTAACTAAGGTTCGAATCAAATGGATTTCAAATTTACCTGTGATACCGATTGATTCGGTTCATATTTTACTTCTTTAAACATGTTTAAGATTTTGAAACAAATATTCCTCTAGTCCATATTCGACCTCTTTAATTATGTTTGAGATTTCAAAATAAAAACCATCTAGTCCATCGTCAAATTGTGAATTGATCGTTTGATTTGAATGACTAAATCGTATTTCTCGTATGATTGGCCAGATTGAATACTATGCCGTAATGGCTTAATTATATGATTCGATATGCTCTGATTGTTTCCAAACCTGTCTGAATGAATACTGTTGGGCCCCAGGGATTTTTTGGGGTATCAGATACGGGTAATATCGGATTGACTATCAGAACCCTTGGAAATCCCCTACTGTTGGGTAGACTGGATACGTCCTGGAAGTAGGGTTCTGAAGGACTACTTTAAAGCACGTGGATAGTTGATAATGTTTTTACTGTACTGGCTCTTTTGAAGGTATTGGAGAGATAAGGTTGAAATTGTATTGAAGATATAAGAGTGATAGATCCACCAAACTGTTTGATTCAGTCTTAAAGACTTGAATGTGATATCTATTTACTATTATCTGTCTGATTCAACTGTCCTAATTGTTCTGACTGTATTGAACTATTTAATTGAATCACATTTATATCTACTACTGTTCTGTTCATCGTTCGTACTCCTTAGTTCCTGTTCTTCTGCCATAAGTTTTACTGGGTCAGTGGATCATGATTCCATAATATCATGTAGGTTCCTAGACCAAGAATTGACTTACTGAAGCTCTGAATTGACTGTGGACTTCTCTTTTGGATAAATGTATATGTTTAAGCTTGTATTTCAGCTTAATGACTGTACGGATTTGAACTAATAGTATGTTTTGACTTATTGACTCGTAACTATATTAGACTGGATGTGCATTTTGAAATTTGAAGGCCTGTAAGGATATCATAATAAAATATAGTATGTATTGTTTTATGTTTAGTTCCTGTTTTGGTTTTAAAATGTATCGACCGCGAGTAGCACTCCGAATCTCGAGGCTCTGATTTGAACCCAAGATCCAAGGGCGTTACAGGTGATATCAGAGCCTACAATAAGAAACCTCAACGGTATAGACTTATAGAATTTTGCCTTTATTCCTGTTTCTTGCTACTAATTTCATGTGTTCCATTTTTTTTGTGGTAGATGCATAAGGGTAAAGGCAAGGCAAGTGATTGGACTAGCTCAGAGTTGGACCGCAATGACAATGACAGTGATAGGGAACGTATCCTCAACCTTTTAAGAAAGCAAAAACATGAATTCGAGGAAATTATTGATGAGATAATGCAGGAGAAAGATTATTGGAAAGATGCTTACGTGCAAGAGCATCGGAGATATCAGATGTATAGTAGATAGGCTTGGGACCAAATGGAAATGATGGCATCTAGGCACCGAGGACAACACCACAATTTCAAAATTATGGCAAGTTAGAATCCATGGTGTTTTAGTGACATTAAGTGTGACTTGGTGGCTAAAGTTGATGAGGAGTTTCGTCAAGCAATGGACTCTATGAATTCAATGGAGTGGATGGTCCAAGATCATATCAAGGGGGAAATTATTCCAAGGTATCAGGAGCCTTGGGTTCTTTCCATGTTTAGTGAGAGAATGGTACGAGATATGACATGCCGATCACCATCTTCGAGAGTATCTACACCACTACCTATTGTGGGTCTTGAGCGAGACCTTCTATAGTTCCACCTGGAGCTCCTAGGTGAGCACGTTTGACTGCCCGTAAGAGGGTAAAACTTCCACCTCCACACCCACGACGAGTTGGTGACGATGAGGCTGCTGCTATATGGGTAGACCATATGCTTGATGATTCGGGGAAGAGGAGAGCCCAGGAGGATGCCGGAGATGAGGCTCGAGCTTATCACAATGATAATGACGAGGACGTGGAGCCAGAGGAGGACTTGGATGAGGAGCCGAATGAGGACCCCGAGGAGGGACCTCATCACCCGCCAGGTGCATGATTCAGGCATTGAATGTGGAGCTTTGGGATGGTGTCTTTTTCTTTTTCTTTTCTTTCTTCCTCCATTTAGTTTTGTATAGGCTTGAATGTTTTAAGTATGCTATCTATCATTCGATAGTGGGGAACTCTAGCGTAGCATGGCTAGTACTTTTGTATACGTTATGACTGAAATTCCCCATTTTGGTATGGTTATAGGGTCATCTTTCTTTTGCGTTTTAAAGATGATCTTGTAACTGTATGATATGAATATGAATGAACAATTCCAAGAATGAATGAGAATGTTCAAAGTACAATTTGACTTGGAAATATTTGTCCTTACCATATTGGATTTATGATGTTATATGCACCTAAGTAATCATGAAATGTCACTGAAACCCAACCCTATGAATTTCAGATTAATATGTGGTGGGAAACTGGTAGTGAAACTTATGTTGCTTAAAAAGAAGAAAAGTTTATCTTACGTGCTGCATTGATGTGAACCATTAGTGATTTACCGGCATATGCTTATTTGTCTAAATGGATTACATCACGTTACCATGCTTATCTTATTTGCATGAGTGAGACTACATGTGAACATTTGCCTAATGGCCGAAAACAATGTTTTATGAGATATCGTCTCTTTTTACCCGTGGATCACTAATGGTGAGATGAGATGAAGGCATTTGATGGTAAGATGAACCATAGAACCTAAAATACTTTTTGGAGAAGAAATTTTTGAGCAACTGAGTACCGTCAAACAAGTTCAATTTGGTAAAGAGTTGAATTCAACAAAATCCACGAAGAAAGAGAAATAAAGGAAGTAGTACCAAGAGGCTGAAGAGTAGGTATAATTGGTATTGGAAGAAAAGATACATCTTTTTTTAAATGCCATATGGGAAACTCTAAAGATGTGGCATAATTGGGATTTAATGCATATCGAGAAAAATATTTGTGATAACATACTTGGCACATTAATGAACATTTCTAGAAAAACTAAAGATAATAAGATGGCACATATAAATTTAATGGAAAAAGATTAGAAACCAAGTTTGCATTTGCAAAGGAAATGTGAAGATATGGCGCCAGCAACATATATCTTGTTGCATAATGAGAAGAAGATATTATGTGAATTCTCAATTCTATCAAGTTTTAGATAGATTTGTCTCAAACATTTTACGATGTGTGAAAGAAAAAGAGTGTATGATTTCTGGCCTTAAAAGTCAGGATTGTCATATTCCTTATAACGGTTACTTCCATTTGCAACCCGTGGTTATTTGCATAAGGAAGCGTACGAGGTGTTACTTGAACTTAGTGATTTTTTCAAAAAACTATGCTAAAAAACAATATACTCAAGTGTATTGGATAAAATGGAAAAATATATGGCATTGACCTTGTGCAAACTTAAGATAATACTTTTGCTCAAATTTTTTGATGTGATGGTACATCTAATGATCTATTTGGCTGGTGAAGCCAAGTTTGCTGGGCCAGTTCACTATCAATGGATGTTTCCTTTTGAAAGGTACAAGTAAGTTTTCTTTTTTCTATCTTTAATTTTCTTGGTGTACTTTAAGATATATAATTTATATTCTATCTTTAAGCTATGCTTGTATGCTTAATTACGGGAAATTGGATGTTCAAAAGATATGTGTGCAATGAGGCAGGACCTGAAGCATCTATTGCAGAGCAATATTAGACAATGAATGTTTGACATTTTACTCTATATATTTGCATAATGTTGAGACAAGGTTCAATTGAGCTGAGAGAAATTATGATATAGGTGAACAGTTTGGGTACTATGTCTATATTTGCTTACAAGGGACATCCATTTGAAAGACCTACATATAGAAAATTAAGTTATTCTGATTGGAAAAATATTCATCTTTTTGTGTTAAAAAATTGCGAAGATGTTGAAGAGTAAGGAAGGTAAAGAGTTTATATTCTATTATTAATAATTAAATTACTTCATTTTATGACTTGTAATGTACAAAGTTTTCTGCAAGGAACACAAACGCACAACTTAACGTTGAAAGTGGATTAAATGTGGAACACAGACATTATGTTCATTTTCCAAAATGGTTCAAGAAATGTGTATGTATATTTTATTTTTACATGAATCTATAATATACCCATATTCTTGTTGTAAAGTTTAATGTACTTTATTTCAATGAATAGGTTGAGCAATTGCATGCTAATGGACTTGTCAATGAGTTAATATCTTTGTCCAATAGTCTTGACAATCGAGTGAAGTATTACACGGGCTGTATTGTTAATAGGTTTAGATTTCATACCGTAGATTGTGAGAATAATAAGAAAACCCAAAATAGTGGTATAGTGGTGGAAGGAGAACATAATAAGAAAATAATTTATTTCTATAGTGTTCTTAGAGATGTTATTGAGGTTGATTACTTAAGAGGGGGTAAGAGTGTATTAATCTTCAAATGTGATTAGTGGAACTTTAATGATAGGTCAGAGATTCAAAATGATAGATATTCAAATATAATTAGTGTGAATGTGCGTAGAACTTGGTATGAAGATCAGCAATTTATTTTGGCATATCAATTAAGGCAATTTTTTCTATGTCCAAGCTCTCCAATTGGGCACCAATTGGCGCCTTGTCAAGAAAACACAACCTCAGAGATCTTATAATATTCCTATATAGAAGTGCATGGACCCAAACGATCTTGAAAAGCTTTGCCAACATAAAGAACTTTAAGAACCGTATTTCTTTGAAGATTAAGTTTGATTCCTTTTCATTTACATTCCAAAATAATATGATTTAAGATTTGTTTCATCCAAAGTTTAAATTTTTAATATGTATAATAACCTGGCTCTTTTTTTTGTAATAAATTTTCATATAAATATGGTTTTAGCATTTTTGTGGCGTTACTTCATATGTAGATTTGTTGAACATAGATGGGAGGGCCTGGAAAACATATTATTGCAGGACAAAGTGAGGCATCTTTATAACATAGAAGTGGCAACCATCTAAATGAATCCGAGACATCTAAGACATCTATAACCATAAGCAATTTTGGGCAATGTGAGGAGACTAGTCTCAACAGTAATCGTACTAGTAAGTACACTAATTATCCTTCTTTATTGTAGTATTAGTTTTACATTATTGACATGTTAGTATATATTAAATCTTCAATTCTAGTTTAATCAATTTTTTGATAGAAACAAAGAGAAAAATTAAAACCCGAAACATCGCAGTATCGAGAAGAAAGAATGCCAATGAGAAGCTTATGATTGACATACCTGAGGGGGTTAATAAAATTGTGGGCACGAACAATCAATTTATTATCACTGAAGCAGACTATTTGATAAAAAGATTTGCACCTCTCCAAGTGACTAAATGGGCTAAAATTGAAGAAGATAAAAGTCTAGGTTTATTGAGAGATTCCAACGGATGTCAATCTTTTTCCTAAGGAGTTACTTGTCCATGCTTTTAATTGGTGTCTCAATCAATTAACTAACTAATTATACATAAGGATATTTTAGTTCTAGAGAGAGTTTGCATTGTGATGGAGTTATCTTTGCTCAACTGAATACACAATGTAAAAACTACTGTCACAAGCTTTACAAAAATTCCTTCTTACGAGGAATCACTCCGCCACATGTAGATCCCAAAGATTGGGAGCAGACGAATGTCAAGCAATTCAACTCATCATTTAGATTTATGAATAAATTAAATGCGGCCTTTATTACGACTAGTCGCTTTGTTGCAGAAAATAGTAAGCGTAATAAGAAAAATAGAGCTACACAAGAGACCAGGCATATAGCTGGTTCAAAATCCTTTGCTCAAATTTGCCAAGAGAGTGTAATTATATTGAGTACTTTTCAACTATATAAACAAAAAGAACAATTATGATAATCAAATTTTTGTATTTCTAGGAACAAAAAAATGGAGATATTGTAGGTCGAATTGAGTTGTATAAATTAACTCGATATAAATATAATGAGGGGTTAGATGAAGGGTGTTGGGTTATTGAATTTGTGAAAGAGAATCATGTAAGCTTTCTTCAATGTTAGTGCTTTACCATATGTGGACAGCATATCAGTCACATTATACTTGTTTTGTACTATAGGAAAAAATAGTGATGCATCGTATTGAAAGACAAGAAACAGATAAAGGTCCAATAAATGAGGAACAAATTTATGCTGAAATTTTACATTATAAATCTGGTTATATTTGTGGTAAAAGACCTGGTCCAAAACCTAATAGATCATTGTCAAAGCAAACTATCAAGAAGAGTTACATGACGCAAATAAAAATGCCAAGATAGCTCAAGAATGAGTAGAGAAAGCTGAGCAACAAGTTTTAGTATTTTCTGAGTAATTAAAAAATCAAAAGTGTGTGATTGAAAAGTTAAAAGAAGGTCTAGTTGCAACTTAAAGAGTAATGCTAGAAAGTCAAAAGTGTACATTTGAGATAAGGACAGTTCTTCAACGATTTTCTCAAACGAGCCATGTCTGAGCTACATCACCTAGGTATAGATGAAGTCTATTTTATTCTTTTAATTTTTAATTATTTATCTATTAAAGACTAAACCTTTTATGTTTTATGTTTCATATATGGCCAACACATAGTCAACCATGCATTCATCCTTTTGTACAAGGATTCACTTTTCAAAACAACCAAGAAAATATGTTTTTTGCTATGATTAAAATTGTGTAGCAAGTAATAATTAAGTATAGTAAAATGTT
Source organism: Handroanthus guayacan (assembly GCA_014898755.1). Classification (NCBI taxonomy): domain Eukaryota; kingdom Viridiplantae; phylum Streptophyta; class Magnoliopsida; order Lamiales; family Bignoniaceae; genus Handroanthus; species Handroanthus guayacan. Next base: position 81,793 of record JACFYI010003655.1, read on the forward strand.
ATTTACTATGCTTGGACTACACTTTTCTGGCCGTAGGTATTGCAAGTGTGGTAAAAAGTATAGCTACTCATTTTAACCATAGCAATTAGCTTTTACTATGAAATTATTCTTAATTACTACAAATTAAAATGTGTAGTATAATATCATTAAATACAAAACTATTTTTCACCACACTGGAAAAAGTGTAGTATTTAGTTATTAATTGCCACACTTTAAAAACCATAGCAAATATTTAAATAATTTCTTAAGATAATCAAATGTAGTAAATGTGATTTATTACTACAACTTTCAATATAGTACCACCTCCCCATATCTTGTTACTGAAACCGACAAATTCGTGGATAACTAGCAAATAATTTTTTAAGTCTGCAACAAATGGAGTCGAACCCTTGACCTCCAAGTTGAAAGTTGATGTGTGTAACCATTAGGCCAAAGTTATTCTCATGTATAAAACTCTGCCAAATAATATATATAGTATATGCTTATGTTACAATTAATATATTTAACTAATATATTTACACCTATATATATATTTATTTATATGCTTATGTTACAATTAATATCTTTAACTAATATATTTACA
>JACFYI010003655.1:85583-100848 GCA_014898755.1 Handroanthus guayacan
ATCCTGTGGGACTAAAAATGCAATTTTGCCATCTTTGAAGCATGGGTTTCTACCAACCACCATGGTTTTCCACCAAATGGCCATGCCTCCTATGCCATGAAATCAGATTCTTGATTTCATTTATACATATATATATTTTGAAAGGTTTTATATATATATATATATACATATGTGGCTGAAAATTGTGGGGAATGGTTGGACCATTATTTGGGCTTAATTGGGGTTTAATTGGGCTGAAATTATTGTAGAAATCGAGGTCTAATCGAGAGAAAATATTTGGAACATGGGATATATATTTTTGAAATTAAAACGTTTCTCATTTGATTGAAATTGTTTTGATTTATAAAATTGACGATTCGAAATTTTAATTTAGGAAAATCTCGGGGTTATTACATTTTAACAACTTATACTACAATATGAAAATCGTAGCATATAATTTCTTTTTACCACATTATTTCTAGTGAAGTACAAACATTTGTAGTAAAAAGCATATTTTCTTGTAGTTTATTCCTCTTATCTTTATCTTTAATTTTTATTATTTTCTTAGAATTTTTTATATTGATCTTTTGCTTCTAAGTAGTACTTTTACCTTTGTTTCAGGTTTGCATGTGAACCTAGGCTTCGGGAGTTATTCCAAGAGATGGCTAGGTATTAGGAATTAAATTTTCAAGTTTTGCATATCAATCCTTTTTATTAAAGTGGCATAATGTTCTTTAAATTATTATCTTTTGATATATTGTAAGAGTTACATTCCAAGGGCAACTGATTCTTTCAATAGTCATGGAAGTCGCTATCAATTTTTTCAAGGTTAGCTAATATATATATATATTTATATATTTATGTATGAACATTTTCTATTTTGTTGGTTCCGCTAATTTAATTGCAAGACTACGATGGTCATGCATGTCTTTTTAAATCATAAATATTCATATGGTACTTGGTTTGAATCATCCTATAGAGTTACAACTGTTGTGTGGATCCTACGATAAGCAATGCATAAAATAGTAAAGGATAAAGTACGTTTTCCATAAAAGATATATTTATCCATTTCATTCTTAAAATAAAATATGAATCTAATAGAAAATGTCAGGTAGCACCAGAAAAGTTTAAACACAAATATATTCTCTAAAAATTACTTCATCCATGTCTTTATTTAATTAGAATCTAACTTCTTGTATATAAAGGCATAAATTTAGTATGATCATTATGACATTATTTGGTAGTTTGATGTTGTGGTGGGACATAATTGCATGTTTCAAACTGTAGTTACCTAATAATGTTAAAAATAGCTACTAATTTGTAGGAAGCGATCCAAATATGTATCATTTTAGTTTCGAAATGGGACAATATGTTTAAGCTTCTATATATAATCTCTAAGAGGCATTATTTCTCATATTTAGATTGTGAATAACTTATTAGCTTGTTGCAATATGTATATAATTTCATTGACTTGTTGATGTTTGGTAGTTACAATGATGCATTGGTTTGAGTAATGTGAAAATGCGGAAATGATGTGAGTCGAGCATTCTGAAAAGTTGATACACATATAATCACACATGCTCTAGTCTATGCATGAATACTTAAAGTGTTATATTCTATGACTTCATTTTGGTTATTCAAAAGTTTATTTGCTTCTTTTTTAGATGAAAAATGAGAAAGAGCTTACAGGCATCTGCAGTTGAATTGGTGAAGCATGTTATGAAGACTTTTTGAGATGATTTGTATGCATCAAACATGCTAAAAAAATATCATATAATTTTTTATATATTTTGCAAAGAAATTAGAGATGACTTTCTAGATTCTGTACTAAAACACTTCTTTTATATGGATGGTCCTTTTTACAATTAGGCAAATTGATAAATGTGCACTATATTTGTTGAAATTAATAAATGTAGGATATGCATTTGATTGACTAGAATTGCAAGATATGCATGTCAATTGAAAAATTTGTAGGATAAAGAAGAAAATAGGATTGATAATAATTCGAGGGACATGTGGGGGAGGGGTTAGTTTAGGATGCATTGGCACGGAGGTATAAGATAGAAAAAGTGGCAAGATGATTTTTTGTCACTAAAGATATATATATCTTTCGGTGACAACTTATTTCTTAATATCATCAACCGTTACATGTTTTGTGGCAATTGCAAAATATATGGTGACAAGATTCTTATGTGTTAAACAATGACAATTTGAGTGTTGTCAATAGAACTGGGAGCTAATGTGACAACTTTTTCATTGGCACCATAGAAAATTAGTAGCATGGAATGGTGACAACATTATGACAAAAATTTATTGTCATTAAATCTAATTAGTGACAAGATTTTGATTTTTGGTAACAATACATATTGTTACTTAAAAGCTTATTTGTTGAAGCGATTTTTCATTGTATTGACAAATTGATTCGTACGTTACAATTTTATCAAAACTTCATAACATTTAATAAGCTCTTAAATATTTTATAAGATATTTAGAAGAAATTATATGCTTGCGTAAACACCCTTTAAATACTAATATCCTATCTATTAGATGTACGTATAAATACATAGTCTTCAAGTCTTAAACTTTTTTGTCTTCCTCTGTGGACTCCTTGCAATGGTCACCAGAGTAAAGAAAAAGAAAGAACCCACCATCTTAATAACTACTGTCATTATAAGATGGAAAACGAGACATATAAGCCCCATGTCATTACAAACCAAATTCAATCTTAAGGAATCAAATAAACCATTTTATTAAGTTCATAATCCTCTGACATACATTCATAAACATATATTTATCATATAAATGCATGAATTTAAATTTACCATGCACAATTAATAAAGGGATTATCAAATGAACATTTAGTGTCCAACAATTCAACACATGTATCCAATATATAATCAAAATTCAATACATAATCCAATACATAATCAAAATACATTTTTAATTGTGTTTGAACATAATAAATTTCATCAAAGTATCTTGGAAAAGTTGCATAACAATTATAAGTCGAAAATTGGGCAAAATAGACAAACACAATGCCACTTGGCATCACCCGTTGGCAAGGCTATCCCCGGGCTACCACTGCCTGAGTTACTATTCACATGAACACTATAGTGGCAACCCCTATGCGTTTTGTTTTTTTGTTCGGACCATAGTTATAAATAGCACCCGTAAAGCGTGCTTTAGCGCATAGTGCATCAATGCATAGCCCTTGCGTGTTGTGACACTCTGCGTCGCGGCCATTACTAAAGCGCTGTGGCGCGCAATGCAAAAAAGTGCACTATATTGAAGATGCATTTTTTTAAGTGAAACATATTTTTGGGCTTAAAAAAGGGGAGAAACACAATAGACAGTCCAAAGACTCCAGACTCCAATCCAAAAGCAATCTTCCAAAGGCCTAACATAACGCCAAACCTTAACCTCCTAAGTTGCGGCTTCTCTTTTAATCAGGTAATCTTCTTCTCTTTCTTTCCTTCTTCCTCCTTCTCTTTCTCTTCCTCTTCTTTTTCTCCTTCCTTCTCCTCTTCCTTTACCCATCTCTTTAATTTAAGGTATCCCGTTTCCTCCCAACTCCCCTTTTTCTCCTTCCTCTCATTGCTAACCAACCTGCCCCTTTTCTTCTTTCTTCTTGTTTTTTTTGTTTTTCCCAAACTTTTTCAATGTCCATACTTCATTGAAGAAAGCTACGACTATACCTCTTTTATATTTGGAAATTGGAATTTTTATTACTATCATGCTTTATATATTTGCTTAAAAAGTTAAATTTTTGACATTGTAGTGAAATAGTAAATATATTTGAGAATGGCAAGTTCAAAGGCCTCAAGTAGAAGCAAAAAGGATCCCGATTGGAATTAAGTGCTTTAGTTAACCCTAACAAACCCACAGATAGTATTAGATGTAATTATTGCTCAAAAGTTACAAAGGGAGGAATTTCTAAATACAAAGAACATCTTGTTGGGGGTTTGAGAAATGCATCAGCTTGTAAAAAAGTCACTGAGTTCGAGAGAGTTGAGTTGAAAGAGCTTATAGAGGCAAAGAAATAAGCAAAAAGTGCCATGGAATCAGTGCCTCATTTGGATGACATTGTTGACATTGATGATGAAGATGAAATGCATAATTTTATATCACAAGGAAAGAGACCTATCTCTATTCAATCATCAGCCCAAGAATAAAAAAATACAAAACAAATGGGCCCTATTAATTGGTATTTTATGAAGGATGGTGAAGCAAATACGATGAAGTTATCAAGTGGATGTGGTACAAAATCAATAGAATATGTTAATGCTCAAAAAAAGTTGAGGAAAGATGCAATTCAAAAGTTTACTATGTGAATGTATGACGTAGGATTAACATTTAATGCGATTAACTACGATAGCTTACAGCCTGCGATTGAAGCAACTGGGAAATATGGTACTGGCATGAAAGCTCCATCTTATAACGAGATTCGGGTGTCTTATTTAAACAAGAAGGTCGACCATACAAAGCAACTTTTGAAAGGGCGTGGCAAAGAGAAAATTGCAATTGCTTTTGATAAAAATGTGGTGGCATATAAAGAAATTTTTCACATAATTGATCGAAGACAGAATTGTTAGTTACATCAGTTGTTGCATGCAGCTGGTCATTATTTGAACCCTCAAATTTTTTATAATAATCCAAAAATAGAAGAATATGAAGAAGTTATGTCTGGTTTATGGAATTGCATTGAGAGACTTGTCCCATCGATGGAGGATCAAGATAAATTGGTATAGGGCTGAGTATATACAAAAGAGCTGATGGAACTTTCAAATATGCTCTAGCAAGAAGGCAAAGAACATTATTATCGCCAGCTAAGAATTAGTATTTCTAATACGTTCACAAAATTGTGCCTTTCTATAACTTATACGATTATATTCTATTAACTTTCTTGCAATTTTTTCTAGTTGAATGGTGGTCTTTATTTGTATCTTCGACACCAACTTTACAAAGACTTGCCGTAAAGATTAAGTTGCATTTGCAGCTCTTCTGGTTGAGAGAGAAATTAGAGTGTGTTTGAACATGTAAGGCTGAAAGCAAGTCAATTTGTATAATCCTCTAGTCTCGATAAGTTAATCCATATAGAGATGTTATGAACAAATTTAATTAACTTATTATTTGGTTTTTCTTCCTTCAATAGCTTCATTCCAAGAAAAGAAATCGGTTGGAGCAAAAGCACTTGAATAACTTGGTCTTCATCAAATATAGTAGAGCTTTGTTGCGAAGACACAACCAACGTGACCGCATTGATCCAATTTTATTGGATAACAATACACTAGTGGAACCAATGAATGGTTGCTAGGGAGAATGGAAGAGGAAGATAAGGATGAACTTGTGTTTGAAGATGATGATTTGACTTGGGGTAATGTGGGAGAGGCTATCAGAGTTGATGAAGATGCTTACAACTTTAGATCTCGAAAATCTAATACCACAGTCTTGACTTATTCAAGAGGAAATAGAGGCAAATCATCAACTTCAAAGACAACAACGAACGCACCGAGCTCATCTAGGTCAACCTTTCTAGAAAGTGATGAAGAGAAATTCGATCCCAACGAAGATGATACGGAGGAGGAAAAGGAGAAGGATAATGCATGTTATGAATCTTGTGATGATGAGGATGAAGGTAGCCCAGATGAAGATGATTATTAGAGTTGGAGAATGGAGAAATTTACGATTTGGATTTGAAGTTTAAAACTTAATTTGCTTGCTTTGCTTGTTGGAACTTAAGATTTAGGTTGTGATGCGTTATGATTTTGTGTAGTTCATGTTTTGTCTTTTGTGTTGTGTCAATGTGGATGTTATGATGTTTAAACTTGAGTATTTTGAATATTTTGTTGTTTAAATCATATATAATAGTTAACTTTGATAAGGTGCGCTTTATTTTAATAAAGCACGTGCTTTGTGCTGTGTTATGCGTTATAGCCCCAAGGGGCCTGTGTGCGACGTTGCGCTTTGCGCTACTAACAACTATGGTTTGGACTTTCCAATTTCGGTTCTATTCGATTTTTTTTTTTCAAATCTAACTTTAAACACTTTAAAATATTGAAAACTAATCCAAAATCATGCTCAAAATCCAAAATGAAGTTGAATCAACAGTCAGCAATGTGCAATTTTCAAGTAAACTGAAACTAATTGAATCATCAACTTCTAATCTCAATTCAACAACAAACAGAATTTAATTCAAAAATCAACCAAGTCACACACAACTATTTCATGATTTTCAATCCACAAATTGAATCAAAACTATAAAGTATTTCATCAATTCATTACATGAATCAATGAATCAACAAAATCAAAAAATTAAGGCATAAGATTGCTCAGATACCACCTATAATTGGACAGTGATGGTCAAAAATTAAAAACAAAGTGCAACAGAATTCAAAAATTTCATTCAACTACTAAATAACAACAATGATTACATCATTAACACAAACCCATTACTATGGATCTTCTTATGCCATTAAAATTTGGATGAAGGAAAAAGTGATTTATCTTTTTAAATCATCAACAACTTGAAGATTTCTCCATGAATCTTCACAATCTTCTTCCAAACACGAGGGAAAGCTCACAGCTGAACACTTTCATTTGCACTAAATACTTTATTCTTGAATCTTGATCTTGAATTTTGAATTACCAAAGAACACATCGACCTCTATCAAAGCTCTGTAGCCGAAACTTGATTGGCATGGATCATCTCCATTAGATCTTCAATTTTCAATAAACATCTTGGCTCTTCAATATTCATACCAAAACACCCAAATTAGAGTTTCTCCAGTAGTATTTGCATTCCTTAATCCAATGAATCACCAAAAGAGCTTTGGCTAGATAGTTCTAGTCGGAGGGAAAATTTAGGAGAAGAGAGAAGAAGAATTGGTGAGGAAGTTACTCCAATTTTGGAAGAAAGTGAAAAGTAAGTATCTTGCCAACTAACTTAAAGATATTTAAATCCACTTGGCACTAGGAGGTGGAACGTTTCTACACTTCTGCTAGATTCTACCACACTTCCCACACCTCTTAAATTCTTTTTCTTTGCCATTGGTTAATTAATTTTTATGTTGGATATTGTCTTGGCTTTAATTAAAATCGCTTATTTTACTTCAACCAACTAAATATCCAATTAAATTTAAATAGACTTCTCCATTTAAATTACTCGTTAAGAGTTGAATTTTTACATGGCCCAATCAAAATAAACTCATTGAATATAATTAGTTAAAATCAACTGTTTTAATTCTAGTGGATCAACTTAACTTTTTAGGTTGGCTTAACCTTGTACCTAATTAAATTAATACTTCTACTAAGTTGGATGATCCAATTAGATTAACTTCTTAATATAATTTGATATCCAATTAAATTAATACCTTCATTCATTTAAATGGCCCAAATAAATTAACTTCTTAATTTAATTGGATTAATTTAACACTTTAAATTAATTAATCACATCACCCAATTAATTGGACTAAATAACTTATTAAATTAATCTTGTCATGCTTGATTAATTGAATTAGTCAAGCAAGTCTTCTATCAAATTATCTAATATTTTTAGGTAATCTCCCATATCTACTTGCAATGATAATGAGACATTTGTGTGTGACCCATTTGGTTCACCAATTAATTAGCCATGGGCCGACAACCTCTTGCGATTTAATTAGCTAACAATAAAATTATTATTCCGATTAATTAAACTTCTTTAATTAATCATTGTTGAATTATTCCTCTATTAATTCAAGAACACCTAATCTCCAAAGGGCAATATCCTAGCCACGAGCCATGTAGCATAACCAATTGGATAATTTAATACAATATGTGTTGGAGTAGTGCCCAGCAAGCCAATTGATTTGGCTCGTAAACTACTACTTTTATAATACAATCTTATGTCATTAATATGTCATTATATATGGCTACCTTCATGTTATGCTATTATTATTTCTACAAACGCATTTGGATAAATCCTTGAGATTGCAACACAAGTCTTTATGGTTATGATATTAAAATATTTCAAGACATAAAATCTAAGATACAAGAACATTACAGACTCGGAAAGACTTGTGTTAGTGATGTATACACCAATGAGTTGGAATTTACCTCGTTTCATGGGCAAACAATGTAGTGACATCGATGCAAGTTAACGAGTGCTTGTTAGAGAATAAGTTCATCGAAAACTCAATCAGAAAAATTCATAAGATAGTTGCAGTGACATCTCGGCAGTGGAATCTTCTCTAGCTTACGATAGCACATATAATTAATCATTTGACTTAAGGTTCCATGGTTACCTTATGTGTAAGTGTTTAAGCTCTAATAAATGACTCGATTTTGTAACATGTCATATGAGAAATTTATTAGGCTCACTTGACTTATGACATGAAGGCATGTAAGTTCTAACAAAGGATCCATTTGCTCATCTTGTAGAGTGAGTTGATTTCCTATGGTTTCTATGATGTTTAGTTCCCAAAATTCTTGTGCAAGGCGGATTGACAATTTGAAAAAGCATTTTCAAATATAAGGTCAGAATGAACCATTCATTAAGAATGGAATCATAACTATTAAGGTTATTAGGGCGCCGATAAGTATCTTAACCCTAGATCACAATCGGTAAATAAAAAATAAAAGGACCCTATTTATATGAAACTCGTAAGCGGATGGGTTCATTTTAAAATTAATTCATCTAAATAATTAGGCTCCATGACTTGAAACTAGAACATTAATCATGGAGATTAGATACTGTGAAGATTAATAAAGATTAATTCAAGAGTGGTTAATTAAAGGAATTTAATTAATCAAAATATTTATATTCATTAATTAAATCACAATTCATTATGAGCCCATGTCTAACTAATTGGTAAATCCAAAGAGTCACATATAAAAGCCTCTTGATTTTAACAAAGAAATTTGGAGATTATCTATGGAGTTAGATAATTAGATGAAAACTAGACTTTCAAATCTTCTATAGTATTTTATGGAGATAAATTTAATCTAATTAATTTAATATGTTAAATTGATTCCAAAAAATTAATTAAATGTTAATTTAATTCTTTAGGGCCAATTTCATGAGGCCAAATCTATGATGAATTTTTAGTAAGAATGATCCAATTAAATTAAGTGTTAATTTATGGTATTTTAAGTTAAAATTAACTTGATGGGTCCAAGTTTATCTAGTTAAATTGAAGAGAAAATTTAATTGGGCCAATTAAATTAATTCCCACTTAAATCAAAGTCAATTTAAGAGACCTATGACAAAAATTTTGGAGGGAGGCCCACCTGGAAGAGTCCAATTAATATAATGACATTTTATTTTGATTTAATTAATTGAAAATTCAATTAAAACAAAAATTAAGTGTCATGTACGTGGATATTAAGTGGACAAATAGGCAAGAGCTAGATGTTTGGAAGGTGTGAGAGTGAGGACCTAGAATCTTCCACCACCTCTTGCCATGTGATATGGTCCATACTTATTTAAAGGCCACATGGCTGAAAATTTGAAAATTTGAAGTGAAGAAAATCAAATCAAGTTGCATTCAATTTCAAGATGTTCGGCCAAAAAATTGGAAGAATCAAAGAGGTGACTCCTATTGAAGTTTTCTTTCACTACGTAGAGCACTCCATTGAAGAACTTGAAAATTCAAGAAAATTTGGTAGAAGATCATGGATTGGATCTTGCATTGGAGGCCCAGGACCGAAAGTTTTTAGGAGAAGATTCACGTGTTGAATCAGTTTGATCATCAAGGTTTTGAGATACCTTTCTATCTCTAAATCCAAATTCTTCTTGGCACAAGTTTGATCTTGGGGTGATCTTCTACATGTGATGTAATTTTATTATTCAATTATTGAATTTTTATTTCCGTTGTGTATTGGTTTATTATTTTGAGATCATCTCCATCACTTTCAAGGCGAACCTTTTCATTTGTGAATACCATATAAATACAGTCGTTCCATTTTATATATCTTGATTGTAACCTAGGATTAACATATTAATCGTCATCCCAATAGCATCAATAACTATGTATCTATTCATAATGAACGACTCAAATGACCTCGACTTTGAAAAACATTTCCAAATTGTCACACTATCTTGGCCAAGAATTTTTTAGAATCGAGCATCATAAAAAATATAGGAAACAACTCATTCTATGAGATGAACAAATGAATCTTATATTAGAAATCACAAACCTCCACGCACAAGTCGGTTGAGTCCGCACCAAGCGACCAAAGAGATGGTCGAGACGAGAATGAAAGCTCAAAAACTCATACATAAAGTTACCGTGAAACCTTAAGTCAAAAAACTAATTATATGCACTATCGTAAGCAAAAGAATTTCCATTGCTGATAAGGCACTCTAGCTATCTAATGGATTTCTCTAACTTGGGCCTTCAATGAACTTGTTTTCTAACTAGCACTTACTAATATTACCGATGTCTCTACATTGTTTGCCTAAGAGACAAAACAAATCCCAACTCCTAGGATATACATTGTTAGCGCAAGTTTATCTTAATCTAAGATGTCCTCATATCAAAAATTCTATAATTTGAAATATTTTAAGGTAGCGACCATAGAGACTTACATTATGATCGTCATTATATCGGTGATTGGGTTCCTTGGTTTATTGTGATCTCAAAGATTTTATCCGAATGTATTCATAAAAGAAATAATATGCATAATATGAAGGTGGTCATTTATAATATATTAATCAGATAAGATTATTTCACAAAAAAAGTAGTTTACAAGCCAATTCAATTAGCTTGTCGGGCACTACTCCGACATACACTATCTTCTTCTTCTTTTTTCTTCTCCGACCTATCATAATAGTATAACATGCACAACGTATCCCAATCAACACCTTTGCCATCGAGCTCCTCCACCAGCTTTGTTTGTCGTCAATTCGTCGTTATCTTTATCAATATTATGACCAATGTGTTCTTTGGGCTAAGAGGAATCGAGTGGTGAGTATGGATTTTGGTTTTGGCCAGTTTTTGAAAAGATGTAGAGGGTCAATCTATATGCACAATAAACTTCTGGATTATTACAATTAGTTTCTTGAACTTTTCATTGCTTGACTTTGGCCAAAAAAGCTTTGTGTAATTACACTTTGACCTTGGGCTTCGCAACGTAGTTGCCAAACCTCTTATTTTTTCAATTCCGCCACAACTCTTCCAATTTGAGGCAATAGGCCCTTTTAAATACATTTCCAGCCCTTAACTTTTATTAATTATATTTTAGCCCTAGTACTTTATAAAATTTTTCACTTTAGACCAATTATTTCAAAAAAAAAAAAATTATCCTTTTTTATGTTCATTTGTTCCTGTCCGTTTATATTTTTATCTTTGTCTTTATTATGCCTATTTGATTATAATTTTTTCCACTCTTTCTCAAGTTATGGATGTGAAAAAATAAAAATTAGGGTGTTACAAAATTTGATCAATCGATTACTTTAATAGTATAAAAATCCAAAAATTGAAATTGAATTTGGACCGGATTAAAATTCACCGTGTTGATAGACATATCCCAATGTAGGGTATATAGCCACCAAAGGGAGATTATTTGGGCTCACCAACATTATTTACTTTTGTCTCGAAAACTAGATACCATATCAAATATCAACCATACAACATGCTCACCCAATTGATAGAATATAAAAAATTGATGAAACTATAATTGTCAATGGGCTGCATTTCAACCAAATTAAGGTCATTTGAATCTCAACCTAATTATGGATTTCATTATCGAATCTCGTGTGAGATCCTACACAATCTAAGTTCTTTAAGAAAAGTCCTATCCAATTAAATCCCTAAGTCAATAAGAAAATTTAGCCCAAGTAACAACAATTATAGATACACATTGTTTTAATAACAAGAAAAAATCCTCAAAATTATAAAATTAATTATATTGTCACATATATTACATGCTACTTAAATATTTTTCGATATAATTAAATATGAACTCTTAAATATTTCAATCCATTAGAAGTTCTAAATTTTGAATTGGATTTAGACCGATTTCAATCAAAATCCACTGCATTAGAAAGTAAATTATTTCATTGATCAAGGCACATCCATCTGTAATTCATCAAAAATAGGCACATCCATTTATGGGAATGAGGCTTTAACATACAATTTGTAGTGCGATTTAGATCTATTGAAACAGTGTGATGGGTTTCTCGCAAATTGCAAGACGACCTAAAGTCCTGAAGTAAGCCGAAACCTCACTGAAGCTTGATGCAGATTCTCCACATCTTACGTTCTAGTTTTGATGCCCAAGTAGTTTCTGTTGGCGTGCCCAAAATTAGCGAATTCCTTTCTGGTTAAGGAACTCTCTGGTGGAAGGAGCCATCTTCCAGCAATCAGAACTCTGTGTGTCTCTATATAAGCGAGTGCTAAATCCCAACAATATCCTAAATCCCATGAAACCCTAGAAAAAAATTGGGTGAGAGAAAGCAGCGCGGCTCCAGAATCCCATTTGAAAATTTTCTCTGCACCTAAATCTGAATCAGTGAAAGTAAAAGGAAGGGAAAGAATGGAAAAATGGGCATTATAAAGAGCAGCTTCTCATTCATGATGGGTACGGCATTCGGAGTGTGTCCAGAATTACAATGTTCCTAACATTCGGAAGCTATTCAACACTGGCCTTGTGATCGCCAAGCACATCGAAGAGAATTATCGCAAGCCCAAGAAGCGTGACGATGATGAATAGTGCCCTACGCTTGTATTGGTTTTAATATTTATGGACGCCTACCAGATGCTTGTATTTTCGCCTGTTAGATTCTCTAAGTTTTTGGAGATCCTTATGGAAGGAGCTTCTTCCCTTTCTATGGATATGATTTGAAAGTCTTAGCGTTTTTGAGAAAGTTGAATTCTGGAAGTTTTGGCATTTACTATTGTTTTTGTTAACTCTTGAGATTCAATTAATGGACATTGTAACAGATTTGATGTTTTTAATTTTTTATTAGCTATGTTTTCGTGGATTGGAGAAAAAAGTTAATTGAGTTGGGAATACGAATTTTCATTTCTTGTGGTTTATGCTGAAATTAATTTCGGTTGAGTAGATATATTGAGATGCTCAGAATGGTTGATTTCATGAATTGCAAGTTGCAGTGATTGCTCATGTTTTATCTTTAGGTGTTGTTTCGTAACTGACTATTTGATGATTTCTGCTCTATGCCAACCGAACGGCCTTTCTTATGTTGCTTATCCTTGTGAGTTTAAGGAATAATAGGTTCTTTTTTTGGACAAACAATCAGGACCCACTTATCGGATATACAAACTGCTGACACTAGACTTAGCCTATCTTTGACATATTGTTCGACCTTGGCTTTGTATCACCTTGGTTCTGCAATGGAGATACAGTCTTGCTGCTCAAAGTTTCACATTCATGTATATAGTTAGAGCTTACTACCATTCTCATCATTCATAAATTTTCCAAAGATACTTCAAACTTTACTTCTTATCTAGTTTTTTAAGGGTTCTCTATGATCTCATTTCATATGACAATGAAAGTGCTGCTTGCAATAGGTAGCGAACAGCAGTAGCTTATAAGAAAATTGTTTTTCTTTGAATGTGCCATTATTGTTAATATTCTGTATCAAAGTTTCAAGGTTTGCCTAATGTCATTTTCATTAAAGTCAATGAAATCATGCAGGCACGGGTTCTAAACTGTTGCAATTATTTAGGAGGCAAATATTCTTGGCTCATTTCTGCAGGTGGCACGATCATACTATTAAACATTATAAGCACAATATAGCATCCTTTAAATCAGTCTGAAGGTTGCTTCATATTAAAGAATCCAAAACTTAGTGGGTAAATGGCAGCTGCATCCCTTGAAAAATTAGAGAGCTTAACTACCAATCTCGAAGGTTCATGGGTGCTTTGGGAAGTGATTGTAGTGCCCAGGGGAAATCAAAATTATTTCTGCACACTTGATGGTTTATGTTCCAAAGGCCCTGGAGGGAAAAGCCTTTCTATGTGGAAAAGCAATTGACGAATTCTGTCTGTTGACTTGTGTGTGTGTGTGCGCGCGGGGGTCTGCTTCTTGACTTTCTTTGTTTTACTTTGATAAACTAACGTCAAATTTCTGGATGGCATACTGAAATTAATTATCATAAAGCTTTAATAAATAGTTTTATTTAGTATCTTTCATCATGAATCTGGTTTTCTGGATATTGTTATTCTTTACACAATAAAATTTCCAGCTACTTGCTCGGAAGTACTTTGTTGTTAAATTTTTAGCCTTGTTTTCCTAAGCAGGACATGATAAGTAAAAATTAAAGAGAGTAGAATTTGCCAATAAATTGCTAGTAAGATATGAATTTGATATTTATTTAAGAAAATAGGCATTGTCATCGCATTGCTAGCGAGCGATTTGAGAACGGAAATTTGAAACTTCTTTTCTTTCACCTTGCAGTGAAAATCTGCGATGCTTATATCTTAAAACTGCATATCTGCTCTTCTGTTGTTTCGGCTACTGTGTTTCCATGTCTCAAATTGAGAATTGATTGTCTAAATATTCCTGCTTTTGATGGTGTCCTAGCTTTATACTAATTTTGTAGCCTGCAAACATAAAGAATTGTTTGCTTGCTTAATTTCACGGTATTTCTACAGGCATTTATCAAAGTGAAAAGAAAGTTCCCTTACTAGCGAGAAAGTTTCGGCTTTTGCTTGAGTTTGAATCATGGAAACTTTTGGGTCAGAAACTCAACCTATCTTGCATGTTTCTTGTTTGAATACACCTTCAGATTTCTGTTTTAGATGTATTTCCTCAAAGCTGCACTGTATATAAATACACGCATATATATTGATTGTAAAATAGATCCATATGCCACTTGTAAAAGCCTATATTCGTACATGCTTGAAATATTCCTAGTTCTAGTTTTCAATCAATGTCCAGATACAAGTCAGATGAAGTACTAAAATCCGAATCCCTATTTGTAGGAGAAGAGTTGCAACATTGCTGATCTTTCTCTGTGCTCAATGCACGCCATTCATTTATGCATGCCAGTTTTTCTGGGTCTGAACTTGGAAGTGGTTGGCGGCTAAGTATTTCCAATATCTTTTCTGTTTTACCAAGTAGAAAGATGGCATTACGGACACTTTCCGCTCTCCGTTCAATGGTGCTTTGATGGCATTTTACTGATATGGCATGCTGTAAGTTGGTAAGACAAGCCCCCATTATGTCTCTTATCATCTCAGTAAGTCTTTCAAACATCACTTTGCTGCATTCATTTGATTTGTTGTCAATAGTGAGCAAAAGTGTTTGGCATATTCTATACATTGAATTGGCTGCCAAAACT
>JACFYI010003655.1:100948-119221 GCA_014898755.1 Handroanthus guayacan
TCTCTCGTCTCCTAACTCCTCTCTTCCACTTGGGTAGCTGTCAAATTTCTGATCTAAATAATATATACACACACATATATATTGTGTAAGATTGTAATTTATATATGTGTAGTAAAATATGTAACTATTAACTATAATTTCATATATAAATTTTTCTGGGTTTTTAACACACAATCTTACTCAATGCACATATATACATATATACATATATATATATATAAAAAGAGAGAGAGAGAGAGAGAGAGAGAGAGAGAGAGTTTAGATCTGAAATTTACGGCTGCCCAGGTGAAAGAGAGGAGTTGGGGAGATGAAAGAGGGAAGGAAATTAACAAACAAGGAAAAACGAAGTTCAAACCAAAAAAAAAAAATTAAAAGGTTGGACGACACAGGATGCTGTCCCACTGGGGTAGCACCCAGTATCCACCCCACCAGGAATTGTCATGCATGACGCACCTGATTTTGACCAAAATCTTGGGGGAAAAAAGTAATTAAAAAACAAATAAAAAAAAATAAAAAAAAGAAAAAAAAAAGAAGAAAAAATGAAAACAAAAGAAAGAAAGAAGAAATAGAGCAGCTTTGTCTAGGTGGTTCCACATGCAGCTACTCGTGTCTTAGAAGACCATTAACACAGAACGAAAAGAAATTTAATAGATTATGTGCGCTTGAAGCAAAAAGCATTTATTGCATATATTTGAAGATGAAGCAAGAAATTCCTATTTGAGATGCTAACTTGTGTCTGTAATTGATGGTGATATTTATCCGATTATGAGATGTTTAAAATTCTTTTTAAGTATATAAAGTTTTTATTTATGTCACAAGTTTTTTTAAATTAGTTAATAATAATTTATAATTTCATTAATAACTTTATAAGGAACAATAAGCTCTTCCCAATAAAATATATATATATATATGATTGTATTTGGACAAATATCACTAATGGTCCCTAATGTTTCATTTTTGTCTCACTTTAGTCCCTCATATTTTATTTTTGACTTTTGGGTCCCTAAACTAACAAATTTGTTTCACTTTGATCCTTTGGTCAACTATCCGGCGACTTCTTCACCGGACAATGATCCCCCATCAATTTTTCAAGGGTATTGTGGTCAATATCATTTTTTTTTTATTGCACTTTAGTCCCTTGTTGCGTTTTAGTCCCTTGTTCCACTTTAATCCCTATGTTATTTTAGGCTGTAAAATGTAATCCAAACCTATATTTTTCTCATTTTTATTATTTTTTCACTTTTAACACTTTTTTTTTCAAACAAATTAATAGAATTTTGAGGTTGCTTTGTATTTTTATCTCTAATTAATGAATTTTTTTTCCTTAAAAGTTTCTCAAATAATAGTTATTTAAATGTTTAATTTGATGAGTTTGCATTTAATAGCACTAGCATTATGAGTTTGTGATTTTACGCCACGTTCAATTAACAATATAGCATCTAAAACCACATTTGCAATTAACAACACTAACATCTAACAGTACTAAGTTTAAAGCATGTTACACCTCATTTTCCAAGTTCATAGCAAAATGGAAAACCTATCGTTTCATTCCAAATGAAAATATCCAAAGGCAATGTCTAATCATTTCTAATCCAAATAATAGAACACTTCCAAAAGCAACAACTTCATATCCTCACAGTACTAACATCTAAAAAATAAAAAAAAAAGAATAGGCCTAAGTGATCATTTTGTTTAAAAAAAAAAGTGTTAAAAGTGAGAAAGTAGTAAAAATAAGAAAAATATAGGGTTTGGATTACATTTTACAGCCTAAAATAACATAGGGACTAAAGTGGAACAAGGGACTAAAGTGCAACAAAAAAAATATGATATTGACCACAATACCCTTGAAAAATTGATGGGGGATCATTTTCCAGCGAAGAAGTAGCCGGATATTTGACCGAAGGATCAAAGTGAAGCAAATTTGTTAGTTTAGGGACCCAAAAGTCAAAAATAAAACATGAGGGACTAAAGTGAGACAAAAACGAAACATTAGGAATCATTAGTGATATTTGCCCATTGTATTTTTTAAGTATTAGAAAACTCTATTTGCAGTGAATTATTGGTAGTTTCTAAACACCATATGCTTTTAGTTTTGTCCCTTTTTTCCAACTTTCGATAAAAGCAAGCAATTATATATTTAAATAATCTGTTACAAATACCACCTACGTGTGAAATAGGAAAAATTGATCGAGTCTAGCCCTGTTCGATAAGTTTTGGCTTGGCTCGAGCTTGAGTAAGCTCAAACTCAAGTCGAGTCTATTGACCTTGAGCTTGAAATTAAATCTAGTATACTAATTCGAAGGGTCCTGAGTACAAATTATATAAAAATAAATAAATAAATAATATATATCTCTTTATATAACTAACATACTATATAAGAAAAATATTTAAAAACTGTATATTTCATATTAAAACGATTTCAAATTATACTTCATATCTTTATTCTTCATTGATATATGAACTATTAAATAAAAAATAATAACTCACCGGTTGTAAATTATAGTTTTAACTTTGTAAAAAATAATAGCATGATAGGCTTCACGAGATTAAAAAAATTGTATTTAAATTATTTTACAATATGTATTGATTAAATGTAAAGTTATGACATGGTTGGCGTGTATGAATGGGGGTAAGAAGGAAATGGACATTCTCGAATCTAGTATATAACATTGATGTAGGACTTTGGCAATGAAATTCTCACAAAAGTATAGAATTAGTTACCCATTCTTCTCCCATGGTATTAGTTACTCTCCAAATATTAAGAATATATTATAATTTATCAATTACAAAATTAACCTTTAAAAGATTAAATAAACATAAAATTTCCGCATGGCTCTAGATTCTATATATTAAAAAACATTATTTATTTAAAAAGCATTTATTTATTTCAACATATATATTATTCCTAAATATATTATTTTGTGACTTAATAATTTTGTCTAAAAAATTATAGTAAAGGGTGATTTGGTCATTTAAAATATTTCTATCCCATTTCTAGAAATCATTGTTAATTACCAATCATGATATCTTATCTTCTCATTCCTTGTGTGCACTAGTCATAAGAAATTTAATAGTTACATCATTCATTTCCCATATTTATTCAATTAATAAAGTCATCATTTCTATGTAAATGCATTCTTGCATACCTATCATGTCACTATTTGTTTCCAAATTCCACTGGACTTTACTATAGTTGATATCTTTGATTGTACAGGCCAATTTGTGTCACTTTGAATCGTATCTTTGTATTTATTGTCAATATCTTTGTATTTATTATCAATCCATCTTGATTAGCAATTGAAACTCTGTCTGAACTTGAATACTAATGACTAAATGTAGTGTTTTAACGTGCATCGTGTCCTAACCTTGTATTTTTTTAAGCATGAGTCTGCCAAGGTTCGGTATTGTCCTTGCATTTCACTAGAACTTTTTATTTGTCATTCTTGGTAGACGCAAGTTCTCTATCATGGACTATTGAGTGTTGTCTCATTGCCTCTCTAATGCTTTTAGGAAGAAAACACATCCCTACCTTTAAATTAAGGATCATCTGTGCCTACCTATCTTTAAATTGAGGATCATCTGTGCCTACTCGAAAGTCATCATATTTCTATTTTCCTTTCCCTTTAGATGCCCTAGTCGGTTCTACAATAAGTGTTTCATCCAAAACCTTGCCTTCTAGGCCCTCGTAATTTACATTTACGTAACTTCCTCATCTGACATATTATTGTCAATATCAACTAAAATATCTACATAGTCAGAATCATCCCCCAAAGATTGTTATGAAAATTCACAAGATGTCATGCATCATTCTCATAGTGTAATAACCCAAAATTTTCCAAAAGTAATATAAAAATTTCCTACAATTTAAATTAAAATATTTCCTTACTTAATTTTTTTGTCCCTTTCACCTAAAAATTGCTTCACACCTCCTATAATTCCCAAGATTCATATTTTAACCCCAAACTTTCTAGTTGCACTTTCCAATATTCCTAAGCTAAAAATTTAATATTTCATCATAAAAATTAAAAAATACGCATCCATTCCCATTCAAAAATTTTATTTCAAACCCAAAATGCTAAACTCCTATTTTTCAAAGAATTTTCATATATATCCTTTTTGCTGCGAAAATTTTATTTCCAACTCCATAATTTTCTAATTTTACTTTCAAATCTCCATAATTTAAACTCAAAACATTTTATTACATTTTACTAGAATTTTTCTCATAATCAAAATTCCTATATGCCATCATTTTGCTTCAAGAAATATTATTTTCAACTCAAAATCCTAATCTTCCATTTTTCTAAACCCTATAACAAAATAAAGTAAATTAAATTAATAATGAAATAAAATAAAATAAAAATTCATCTATTTTCATCATTTTGGCCTATTTTAATAAGTTTTAAGGGAATAGCTAAATTTTAATTTTTAAGAAGATATAGCTATTAAAAATAATAATTATCTTCTTATCCCTTTCTATCCTCTTGTCTCCTAAGGAGAAGAAAATACCTATTCTTCATTAATTTGTAAGAAGATTAGGTTAATTAATGCACTAATTTAAAAAAAAAAACAATATATATATATATACATACACATATATAAATATGCACATGCATGCACTTGGTATATTTCTTCATTTAAAAAAAAATAAAGATAATAAAAAATCGTGAAGGTCCCACACAATCTTCATATTTTGCAAAAATGTCCTTAAAGTTTATTGAAATTACAAAATTTACCCCGAGAAAATTTTTATAAATATCCTACCATCTTGCCATTCTCTCCACTCTGCCATCTTCCTAGTCTCTTCCAATTCTCTACATTCCAACCTCACAAGGAGAAAACTTCCATTTCCAAAGCCTCTATACAAATCTCAATATCAAAGAAAAACACTTCAAAACTCATTCTACAACATATATCAAGAAAACACTTAAGGGGAAATTCTATCTCTCCTCTCATCTTCAAACTCCTCTACAAACTCATACTTCAAATGTAAACACTTTAAAATCTCCTACAAGTTTATAATCATCTTACCACAAAGAATAAAGGACAAAGAATAAAGGAAAGGTAGGAAGAAACCATCATAAAGGCAAGATCAACGGAAAATTTTGAAATTTTTTAAACTACTAAAAATCCTAAAGATTTTAATGGAGGATTATGACCATAACTAAAGGAGTGTGGTGTTTAGGTAATACTTAAAGCATTTGAAGGAATATTTGGAGGTTTGGAAAACTTTGAAGTACCAAGGATAAGGATCAAGAATCACTCAAAATCATGGAGGAAAATGTTCAAAAATGTTGTTGGAATACAACCTGCCATGGCTGCCGGGAATAGGGGCAGTAGCAGGGGAGAATTTTAAATGGGATAGATAAAGATCCAACTAGCGGATCGTCAATCGAAAGCCACAGTTAAAAAGCTCGTCAAGTTAAAATAATTGTGGAGGTGGATTGACTTGGAGCTTTAGGAAATTTGAAAATCCTCTTTAAATTTGAAGTTAAGAAACAAAGGTAAGGATTATGGCTATTCCTCTTGATTTCGTGAGTTTTGGCTTATGCTTTGGATTCCTTGATCGATAGTTAATAATCTTGTTCTTATGTTGCTATTTATGTAATCCTTTGCTTGGATGATCATAATCTTCGAACATCATGAATTTTTTGCCTTATTTGATAATGACTATAAATATTTGGATCTCATGTAGTCATTTTATTTGTTTAATCAATGATTTTCATAACCTTATAATATGGAATGTTAGACATTATTGAAAAAAAAAATGTATTGATTTATTTGAGAAAAGAAAATATGGACTTCCTTGGTTAAATTTCTATTTTGATTATAAAATTTAAAAATTCAGAAATTTTTTACCATTCTTCGTTTAATGAAAAAAAAAAAATCTGATGTGGGCGCATCTATGCTCACTTGTGCTCGGGCACATCCCGAGCATGGTTGTACCCAATCCGAAAGTCAATTTTTAAGGTTTTGAATTCCTTATTATGATTGTAGCTCTTTTTTGCCTTGATAAGTCCATGAATCACTCTTTTAAAACTTTTTCAAAATATTGATTATAGTTTCCACTCTTAAATATTTTCAAAATATCATTTATGATTCCCACTCCTCTGAAACATTTTTAAAATACTATTTGCGATTTTCACTCCTCTGAAATATTTTCAAAATATTGTTTATAGTTTTCACTCCCTTGATACAATTTCAAAATATTTTTTTAATTCTCACACTTTTGGAATATTTTCAAAATGTGGTTTAATATGTCTCACTCCTTTGAAACGCTTTGAAACATAGATTGATATGTCCATAGTAAACTCTTTCGAAATATTTTCAAAATATCATTCGAAATGATCATGGATCACTCTTTTGAAATATCATCTGATATGTCCGTACATCATTCTTTTGAAATGATTGAGTTCATAATATCATTTGATATGTCCTAAATTCGAATTGAATTGAATAATTGTATTCGAGATTGTTTGAAATTTCGTATTGATTAAATTGTACCAATTGTGATTTACTGATACTTATTGTGTAACATCCTATGGATAGATTTGATTGTGTCCGATATTTTTTTGAGATTTTGTATTTGTTTGAATCGGACATATTGTGATTGTAAATCCCATTGATTGAATATATTGTTTGGACCTGGGAAGTTTTAGGAAAGACAGCAGAGTAGTATTGGACCGTGGTAGGTCCTCCGGAGGACTTTCCATTTGTGGACAGTTCCACGATTGCTTGGAGGTAGGCTTTCTAAGGAACTGATCCAAGGGTATGCGGTCGACCATGTTGATTGGCTATACTGTTACTCCCCTATGAGCGGTCATTCGAGGAAGAGGTTGGAGGGATAAGGTGTTGACTCGAGTTGAATCAATCTGATTGATTGATATTGTGTATATGTTTTAGAGTGATAAGGGTAACAGATCTATCAAATACTAATTCTGCCATTTCTGATTGTTGGTGTATGTGACATTGAGCTTCTAAACCTATTGTTTGAATTCACTCTGGTCTATTAAACTCCTGAACTCATTTTGTAATTCATCTCTCATTTTTTGGATTTCTTGAGCCCATTATGTGATTCATTCTCGATCGTGGGACTTTTTGAACTTATCGTTTAAATCACTTCTCAATCATTGAACTTCTAGAATTTTCCTTTGACTCATTCTTTGCCCATAACAATCCTTTACATTACGTTTCTCTTCCTAGCTATAATTCCTTACTAAGTCATTCGAACTTATATTTTAAATTTTAACATGTGTGGGTTACTATGTTTTTGAAATTCTGCAAAGCTTGGAGGCCTTAGACTTCTTATTATTTATGTATGAGCATTTGTATATGTGGGATAGATGAAGTGTTGTAATTGCGAGGAATAATCATTTTAGTGTGTAATTCTGAGAGACTTGTTGCGAATACATGTTATTGAAATTGTCATTTGTACTCTATAGCCTTAGTTTAGAAACTTCGAAGCTTGGACAAATTTTGCGGAGAAATTGGAGATTGTATTAGTTAGAAATTTTCTTATGTTTGTATGGATTGTAGTCTTGTAGGCGAGTGTCGTTTTGTGAATATGGGAAATGTTTTGATCATGGGTTGCTTAGTATTCTATTACTTTAAATTTTGAGGTACTTTAGGTTCGGGTCGTTACACATAGTGCATTAATGTTTACGTGAGCAATCAATTGCACTTATATTGTAGTAAAAACCAAGAAATCTATCCCAACAATCATGCCCGTTTCTATAGTTTCAAGCGTAGACATTTCACGTGAACAACAATAGTTAAAATGATCTAACTTTCCCCGTTAGAAACACTACAGCCTAAATCACACAATAATCACTATGATGCATTGTGAAATAATCACTATTACCATCTCCAAACATGAATTCATAGCACATTCAGCAAGAACTTATTTCTGACCATATTATCATAATACACACATCAATTATAAACATATGAAAATGGTACGTAAAGCATGAATGGTCCCATCAAACAAAAACAAACACCAAATATAAAAACATAAAGAACCACCAATAAAAGAAATTAAGAGTAATACAACAACAAACTCAACCACTTATACATGTTCCATATTAAAATAGTCAGTCAACTATTATTTAACTCATAAAATCTAGAGGTATGTATAGCATATGTAAATAAAATCAAATTTCTTGAAAACATAAAAAAATTATTGCAATATTTTAAGTATTCAAGAATGAAGAAAGGTATTCTAACATGCCATTGTACGGTGCATCTCATCCTATCGGAATCGTGCTACTATAATCTTTCAGTCGCCAAACCATTTGATCACTTTTTCATCTTGAAGATAGATTTTGGAAGAATTTTTCAAGTGTTTTAACTGCAATAAGCCCTAATTTGAAAGTGGATAGTGATGACCATGATTATACTAAGCATCGCGCATCGGAATTCAGAAAATTTCAACAATTGAATAAACATCACATAATCATCACATGATTCAACATATAATCATAGTCATCAATATAGATCCTCTTATGCCCGAATTTTGATTAAAGAAAAGATGATTTACCCCTTGTATCACTCAAAGTGTGAAGATAAGTACCATGATCTTCAATTTTCTCTTGATCGATTCCTCCTCTCATCCAAAGCAAGTCCTTTGATCTTCACTCTTCAGGTCCTCACCAACTCCATTTTTTTTGTAGGAAATTTCATTTTGAGATGAAAGGTGGAAACCACTGATTGTAGTATAAAGTGCCAGACTTCCCAAGATCACGTTATATGTTGAAGATGCATTGATTATCAAGAAACTCATCATCATACTTTTTCTATAAGGCTATGTCCCAGTTGAAGTTCGGAGGTCCACCATTCCTACTAGCATTACCTGAACTCCTCCAAATCTGATCAAGGGAGCATGCATTGGCTTGATGACTTTCACATATAGGGTTGGCAAAGGGACAAGGTGGGGGGGCGGGGGGGCGGGGGGGTTTGCCCCTACCCGCACCGATCCCGCAAGGTTTTTTAATCCTAAAAACCCGCCCCGTCCCATCCTACCCCTATGGATTCTGAATACTGGGACCAGCACCAGCCTCGCCCTTTAAAAAAAAAAGCACCCGTCTACCCATATTCGTACCTTTTTTTAATATTAATAATTAATAAAATATTATTACAAAATCATATAAAATTATTTAAAAAAATACATTCTTTCAAAAAAAAAATATACATGAAAATCAATCAAATTTAAAGCACCCAATAACACAATCCATTTATAAGTTTAACCAACAGAAAAAGTAAAAAGAAAATGTTATAACAAATTGTCAATTCATTTATGAGTTTTAGTAGTATTTCTTAATTTTATATTATATATAATATATTAACTATTATTAATTATGATAATATATATATATATAATGGGGCAGGGTGGGTTTAATGTGAATACGAACCAACCCCGCAGCACGAAAAAAACTCGCACCTGCCTTGCCCCACTATGGGGTACTGTGTGTACCCACGGGGTAGGATCAAATTGCCATCCCTATTCATGCCTAGGCTCACTCTTCTCAACACATCCAGGAAAATTATGTCTATTGAGCTCCCATTATCCACCATAACTTTTTTTTTACCGCAAAGTTGGAATATCAATAGTTAAGAGCATGGGGTCATTGTGAGGGGTCATGACCCAATATAAATCATGTTTATCAAAGATAATCATTGGTTGCTTCTCAATTTTCACCACCTCTGTCTTTGACCCAAATCCCTGAGAATTTACCTCTTTTATAAATTTTATCCTTGTGTTTTGAGAATCCACTGTGCGGTCTTCCTGTGATTGTGTTAATGACTCCACACCTAGAGAGATTATCTCCCAATGAACTTTACTTTTTCGCCCTCTTCTCAATTTGTTTAGGGAGTCCTCTTCTAGGCCAGATGACTTTGCCCTTTTCTTTTTTCTTTCTAGGTCTCAAGTCCTTGTTTTTTTAGGATATATTTCTTAAGTATTCTTATTGGATCAAACTTCCGACTTTATCTTTGAGTTGAAAGCAATCTTCTAGATGATGACCTGCATCCATATGAAAATGACAGAACTTCTTTGAATTCATTTTAGTCGAAGTGTCTCTGGTCTTCTTTGGCCATGAAAGAAGCCTGAGATCTTCAATGGCCATGAGTGCTTCAGTTCGCATTTTTTGGGAGCAGCGTATAATGTTGATACCTTCCTTTGAATAGCTATATATATTTTCCCGATTTAGCCTCTACTCTCTGCTCTTTCTTTTCCTTTTGTAACCCTAGATTTCTTAAGGTCATGCATTGTTCTTTCATCCTATTAAACTCCTCTTTATTAGTGTAATGTTTTGAACCTAGAGCATTCGCTCTTAGACCTAGACGTTGCTAGGGAAAGAAATTTTTAAAATTAAAACATTGAAATATGTTGCAATAGAGTCACTAACCTATCCATAATCAATTACATACTCGTATTTAAATCTCATAATCCCAACAATCCGTAAAATTTTTGAACTTTCCAAAACAGTATCGTCCTGATAAATTATAAGTTCATAGGTACATAAAGAAACTACCAACTATTACAAATTCTGATTTCTTGCCAAAATGTATCCGAACTTAGGGAGTCTCTAACTAAAACTTCAAAATACAATTCTATATCAAACTCATAGATATATATTCATAATGACTGCTTACAATTACACGTCAAAATGATTCTTCCTATGCTAGCAATACTTCATCCATTACATAAGTACAAAAGCTCACACAAGGATAAATAAAAGTCTAAGGTCTCCAGGCTTGGCAGAATTTCAGAAATTTAATTGCCCACATATGTTTGAATTAAAAATATAAGTCCGAATAATTTAGTAAGGAGTAATGACAAGGAATAAAATAGTAAGATGAAAGAACATATGGATCAAGAGTCGATTTAAATAGAAATTTCCAAAAGTCAAATAAAACGAGAGATGAATTACATAATGGATTCAGAAGTTCAATAGATAAAAACTAATTCAAACAATAGGTTTAGAAGCTCAATATCATACACACAAATAATTAGAAATGATAGAACTTGTATTTGATGAATTTGTCACCATTATCACTCCCAAACATATACACATATCAAATCAAATCAATTCCTTATCCCTCTAGCCTCTCCCTCGATTGGCCGCTTAGAGAGGAGTAATTGTATAGTCAATCAGCACGATTGACTGTGTGCCTCCGACCAGTTACCTAGAATGCCTACCTCCAGACAATTGTGGAGCTGTCTAACATATGGAAAGTCCTCCAGGGGACCCATCACGGCCCAATACTACCTAACTGTCTCTCTTAAAACTTCCTCAGGCCCAACAATACAATCAATTAATAAGTTTTTAATCACAAAATTGTCTGATTCAAATTATTTGTAGCTTTAGATTAATATTAGACATAAACAAACATATCCGTAAGATGGTGCACAATGAATATCAATCAATCACAATTGGTTGAATTCAATCGATACAAAATTTCAAATGATTTCTGACACAATCATTCAATTTGATTAGAATCTTGGACATTTAAAATGTTCAGACTTAGAATAATTTATCGGAGACATTGATGGACATATAAGGCTAAATGGGTCAAAAATCTCAATAAAAGGCTTTTCAACTGAGGACAACCACACTAAAAAAGAGCGTAGACATGCCAGTAGCCCTGGGCACAAGTCGTGCCCATATTAATATTTTTTTTTTTAAATTTCAATAAAATTTTTCTAAAAAGGCTTTTCATAAATAGATACTCATTTTGTTCATCATTTATTCAAAATTTGAGAGTTCAAATATTTCAAAAAGTTTTCCCAAACTTTTGGTTTCATGCTCATAGGCTCAAAAATGAAATAAATCCTTTAATGTCCATATCTTCTTTTCCAAAAATATGATCAAGGTCATGGTTCACATTAGGATAGAAATCACAATGGTCTCAAATGTTCAATAGGTACCAAGATCTTCATTGATCAAGCATTGGGTTCATGATTTTCTTACAAGGATAACAAGGACACTCAAATTCAAATTCAAGTCAAGCAAAATGGTCCAAAAATCATATTTCAAGAAGATTTGAGCAAGAAGATAGTCATAATCCTTACCTCTTCCTTAAGCCACAACCAAAGATGGTATTAAATCCCCAAATCATTCAAGTCAATCCTCCTATTATTATCAAAAATACTTTAGTTACCAAATCACATTTTACCTAAGTCTTATTTCACAAGATTAACTTAAATATTACCAAGTGATTTACCCTAGTCTTCCCCTTTTTCTTAATCCTTAAAGCCTTGAGAATATCTTAAAATGTAATATGGGATTTTTCTTTTGAATAGGATATAATGGAAGGAGATATATTTAGAAGAAGATATATTTTAAAAAAGATGTATATAGATAAAGATAGAAGAAGAAAAGAGTACATTGGTTGGCAAAAGGAGAAGGGTCTTGGAAGGGTAGTCTTGCAAATGCCAACCTTACCTATTTATAATTGAGGAGTGGGGTTATTTTGCAATTTCATAAAGTTCTTTGGCATGAAGAGGTGGCAAGTTATGGTGGAAGAAAGATTTTGCTTCTCTTATAATTAATTACTTGGCCACATTATTTTCAAAATATAAAAGTGAGATATTTTCCCCCTTTTTAGGGGATGTTGGCTATTTTTTATGTATATTTTTTTAAAATTTGAATTGGGCTTGAGAAATTTTTTGGGCCAATGATTTGGGTTAAGAATAACTTTTCTTGGGCCATTTAATGCATATGATAAATCTTGTTTGCAAGAACGATTTTAATTAATGTAATGAAATATTTTTTGTTATAAGAAAATCTCTAAATAGATGTAACGAAAAGATTTTTGTTGTAAAGCGATTTTGATGGATGAGGTAAAAATATTTTCTTTTTAAATTTTGGAGTTTAGTAATAAAATTAGGAGAATTTTGGAGTCATTACAATTAGCATGCTTTTCAAACATGATTATGAGCTCTTCCGTAGTCTTTCTTCAACTTCTTGACAGCTTTGATCTAAAGTTTCGTGGTTGCAAGCTATTTAGTAAAACTCTAGGTTCATCCTAAGATCCTTTACTAACAAAGATTTGACATTGAACTTGCCCACAAAGTCTCCCAATGGCTCATCCTCTCTTTGTTGAATAAAATATAGGTAAGTGTATGGTTTGTTCGCCCTTTTCTTGTTATAGAAGTGACAAACCAATTTTCTTTGTCAACAGGGTGCAGTTCACTATAGTTCTTGGTAGTAAGCTCATGAACCAATCACTTGTCGCAGCATTCCGTGTAGTTACGAAAGTTTTAGCCTTTTGAGTACCACTAAGAGCATATAAATGAATGATTCTCTCAAATTTGTTAACGTGACTCGAGGGGTCATCTATTCCATTATATGCTGGCAAGTCAGAACCTTGAGGTCATTAGGGACATGGGCTACCACGATCTCATCATAGAAAGGGGAATTATTTCTTTCAAGATTAGGCACATGTTTTTCAAAGTTCACAACACCTCGTCTTTTCAGTTCATCCAGCTTCCTACTCAACCTACCCACTTCGTTGGTCACTTCTACCTTCATAGCGCGGCTTGTTTTTTGGGATAACAGGATCATTACAAGCTTGTTTTTCAGGATAATACGGGCTTGAGATCTTTCAGCATGCTCAGATCTCTTATATACATTTGAATACGACCTTTTTCTTTGCTTAAATCATTGATACACATTTAAAAGCTAAAACATTGGCTGTGTCTTTCCACTGACTAGGTCCTTTAAATCATCCATTGTTTCTCCCATATTATCCCCAAGAACTCCTTTATGCACGTTCCTACCTTGAGATTTGCCTCAACTTGAGGTGGTGGGTTCAGAAACAATTGTTTGTTTAAAGGTGGTCAGGCTATATGAGGTACGGGTGTGAATGGGTTGGTGCAAGAAGTGTTGGGATATAAAGTGCTGGGGCATAAAGTAGAATGGTCATTCTATACCTCATCTCTTGCAACATCTTCTTGTTCATCTCACAGATCATGTTCTCTAGTTCGCCTCTGGTCATGTTATGGTTGACCTTCTGCGGAGCTTAGGTTAGGTTCCATTGATGGGGGGTGGTCTCTGGACTAGGCATCTTTATGCCTTTCCTCTATCATCAGCCATCTCTCCTAACACAAGCAAACAAGGCAACTAGAAATTTATTTTCCAAAGATGGTACCAAATGATAAGTTTGACAAGTCAAAGTAGTACTCGTATATTAGTAAATAATGTGCATTACAAAGATGGCCTTCAAGGAAGGTCTATAATAGTGGAATGTCAACTATTTAGGTACGAAATACTAAACTAGATGCCTTGTAGTGAAGAAAGAGATGGCAATGAGCTTATGAGCGGTGATTGGTCATTTTTTGATGACATAAGGGAGGTATTTATAGTACTCAGATTGTACCATCAACATCTTTATACGTTGTACTATCTCTAAAACTTTTAGGAGTAAGAATCAATGGCTCTAGTTTCAAGTCGTACCTCTCAGATCTTTTCAGTCAAGGTCGGGTACCATCGAGACCCGTTCTTACAAGTGCATATTCTAGTCTTATGAGGTGAAGACTATGTCCCTAAGGGGCATCTTGGGTATTTTGTCTCCAATCTTATTTATCCCAATAATATCCACAAAATTATATAAGGATAGTAACTAAATTAACATTACTAATTGTGGTTATAATATATTTATTTGAAAAATGGTATTGAATATAAGAATAAATGGAGAAAATCAAAGGTTGTGTCTTAATTCAGGAATATGATATGTGGCATTTTATTATACTTTTAATTGAAGAATCTGGAAGATTTGGTTCTTAATTCAACAACGTGATACAAAAATGTGGGAATGTGACATGTTTGAATTGAAGTATATGAAGAGGTGGTGTATTAATTATATAATAGTGGTTATTAACTTATGAGTTGCTAGTTATGCCATCTATATAGGTTGAAATGTTAAAGTGAAACCATACTTATTTTATAGATTTGACCAAAAAAATGAGGTTAAAAAGGAGAGGATATTAGGAGAAACATATGAATTATGCTTAAGGTGTTTTCCATCATGTTAATGTTAACGGTATTGCAAGGTGACTAATTTACATATGTTTAATGTTAATATTAAGTATATGTACATATATGATTTAGTATTGCATTACACCTTTAGTATATGTATAAATGATAATCTTTAGTGTACATATTTGATATTCAGTACATGTATGATAAGTGTGATTCATTAGTATATATATTATTTTCTGATATTTCGTAAATATGTTATTTTGAATCATGGTAACTATAACCATTTTATTACATGATATGGAACTTTGATATAAACCTCTGGATATGGAACGTTGATACGGACATTCACGACATGGACCTATCACTTTGTGATATGGGAATCCTATAGATATATGAACCTTTGTATATGAAACTTTGAGATGGACATTTATGATATGAGCCTATTACTGTGTGATAGAGATATAAATGGATCTATTGATAAGCTGGCTCGAAATTAATTTCGTATTTTGATAAATTCTGTTATTGTGACCATCGGAGTAATGTGTGGCCATAGTTACGTGAAATTGTTAGCCATGAATATTATATCATTAATGTGAACTATTGTTCACTTTGTACCTAAACGTATATAAATTTTTTGTTGGGTTTTCAAGCTCACCCCCCTTTTGTTGATATTTCATATTCATTAAAAAAAATATCAGAGGAAGAGATAAGAAGCTATCGGAGCAATAGTCTAATTACTAGAGTTTTCATATGTAATTTTTCGTTTGTTTTGCAATGCAAAATATGCCTCGATTGTGGAATTCTAAGCCATGGATTGGATTATAAATTAACATCCATGCGAATTGTACGGTTATATATGGTGTAGATCCTTGGTCATCACATTACATTGTATATACGTAAATTTCTTTGGGTATTTTAGCTAATAAAAAAATTGGATAATAGGAAGTTTAGTAACTTACAGAGAGATAACGAAAATTTCCGAAAGCTCATGGAAGTTTATTGTAATTGGGTGGAGCATCAAGGGAAAATAAGGTAACTATTTAGATGGTACTTAAATAATATTATCCTTGGTTGTGCTAAGGAAAGAATTTCTTGGCGTCCTTTGCGTCATGTTATTCCCCACACAAAACAAGCTTGGAAACATAAATTCAACTACGACAATTATTAATATTAGTCATTATGGCACACTCAATGTGTGCTTAAATTTTCTACTAGATAAATTAAAAATACTTATTTACATTAAATTTTATAAATAGTCCTAAATTTTTAGATATTTTTGCTTGCATTTATTTTATAGGATAACATAATTGAAATATAAATTTGGAGATAATAAAGTTGGGAAAAAAAATTATAATTAGGGAAAAGATAAAAAGATAATAAATACTACAAAAGGTAAGTAAAAATAAAAATTACTTATCCATTAGTTTTGAAACCTATATTAAAATTATCTTTTAAAATAGGGTTAGTTTTGTTACCTCATTAAAAAACATACCAAAATAACTAATTTGAATCTTTTATTTCAATTCGTATTTTATTTCTTATTTTGTTGCACAAATGCTTGTCAAGTATATAGTGTCTACACCCCTGTGTTTTCTTAAGGATAGATTTAATACATTTGGCATTTATGTAAAATATGAAATAAAAAAATGAAACACCATTTGGAATGAAGAATCCTAACGTCTTTAAAATCAACTTATAGTGAATCTTAAGGTGCACATGTATGCAAATGATGAATGATTCTCATGTTGGCATAAAAACTAACAAGTAAATAGCTGTTGGAATTGGCATGGACAAATAACCCTTCCGAATGTCAATTTATTCAAGGGATAATTATCACAACAAACCCCTGATTCCATAAATGGTTTTTGTGATTTAAAAATGACAATATCACCATCTACATATCATTACTAGATCTCTTCAAAATATAACAAATTGACTAAAATATTATAAATGAATACCTGTTAATATAACAAACTCTAGTCACGGGGCCGTTTCCGTACTGTCAACCCTGAGACCGTGTTAAGGTAACTATCCTTCCATATTGTCTAGTTGTATAACATTGGTGTTATCTTCAAAGCTCTCCTGTTGCTCTGGCGGTTGCTCCTCTGGCTGCTGTAGCTTTATCTCTTGAGGTGTGTGTTCTTTCACATAAAAGGTTGCAACATAGAAGTAAAACACTAGGTTCACAAAGCATATTAAACCCAACATCAAATAATACATTCCCAAGCTACTTGTGTCCAAAGTATCATTAAACAAGCCGTGGAAAATCAAGAGGAAAGCTAAGCTAAAGAAATTTCCAATGTTAAGAGCGAATTGGGTAACCGATGGCCCATACTTGTTGAATGATTCAGGAACATATAAGTAAAAAAATTCTTTGAGCCCAGCAAATACTAGCCCTTCCATTATCCCTAACAACACAAACTGTGGAAGTAGCCAAAAAAAACTTATGGAAGTGTCAAGTTTCACATACTGCCGCAACCTGTAATGCTCAACCCTCCATGCAATTATGCAACATATTGGTGAAATTGCCATTCCTACGCCAATCCTTGTAAGCACAACCTGCCTTGGAATTTTATCAGTACCCCAATAGAATGGAAACAGGAAATCACAAATACGTGATACTATGAAGCTTGAGGTAGTCATAATTAGGACAAATATAGATATAGGAACGTGGGAAATACTGCAGAGATGATTGTCCATGTAGCCTGCTTGCTCATAAAAGAAAGTATTTCCAATGGCCTGTAACACCCCATAAACAAGGAATGTTGTCCAAAGGGGGATCATAGTTAGCAAAATCTTCACTCCCTCTACCTTTTCAACCGTGCAATATCTGCCTTTACTTTCTTGTTCTTCAAGACTAGTTGGTGATGATTCCACTTCAATCGCGGCTTTATCTAACCACCTACTTGAATATTTCTATTAATTACCTCTTACTTGAACTTTGTTATGAGAAAAACACAAAGATTGACCTACACAACACAAAGGGGAGAGAGACAATTGTACCTCAGTGTGGGAACATCCGATATGTGATCATCACTAGTAGTAAACCTAAGGTGTCTGTTTGATATGGCTGCATAAAAAACTCGCAACACAGTCATATCTGGGGAGGGTTTAGTAGGTTTCTTACGTTCATAAAACGCAATGCCCACCAAGAAGAATGCAAAGGTTGCACCCACAATTATTGTCGATCTCTTAGAAAGTTCAACCCATGAAGCATTTGTAGGAAAGCTAATTGATACAATGTGAGATCCCACATCGGTAGGGGAGGAGAACGAAGCATTCCTTATAAGGGTGT
>JACFYI010003655.1:127948-140687 GCA_014898755.1 Handroanthus guayacan
ATAAAATTCAGATAATCAAGAAGAACATGAAAATAGCCCAAGATCGACAGAAAATTTATGCGGATAAGCGGCGAAAAAATTTGGAGTTTAATATTGGGGATCAAGTATTCCTGAAAGTCGCACCGCAAAAAGGAATTCGTAGAATGGGAAAGAGAGGAAAGTTAAACCCGAGATATGCAGGACCCTTTGAAATTAATGAACGTGTTGGTCATGTAACTATCGACTCGATCTCCCACTGAATCTCACTGGAATCCAAAACATTTTCCACGTGTCTCAATTACGAAAGTATCATTTGGACCCTTCGCACATAATAGAGCACTTGAATGTGCCTCTCCAAAGTGACCTAACCTATACAGAACAGCCTGTTCGTATCCTAAATTTTTATGTTCGTGAGCTTAGGAATCGACAGATACTCCAAGTTAAGGTTCTTTGGAGGAACCAGAAAGTCGAAAAGGCTACTTGGGAACGTGAGGACGAGATGCGAAATAGATATCCTCATTTATTTGAATAAGGTATGAATTTGGGGACCAAATTCTTTTAAGGGGGGGAGAATGTAATGACCCAAAAATTTCCCTAAGTATATATTTTTGAAATCCTTATTTCGAAACATAAATTCTTTTCATAACATTAAAATGACTTCTTTCATAACAATTCAAATCTCTCAACAATGAAAATATATCGATTAATTACTTGAAAATTTTATTTCGATAAAACTCGTGCCAAAAATATTATTTCAACCCAATAAACCATTGGACCATAGCCAAAAATTTTAAGCCCAATAAGAAAATAGACACAATCTCTTCACTAAAAATATCTATCATATATACATACATGTATATATACAAATCTATGTGAATTTTTGAAAATAAAAATCCTATCAATCACCATAGGCCTTGCTTCTTCATCTAGCCAACATTTAATGAAGCGTGCCTCATCTCTTGACAAGTGGCATCATCTCAACCTTTGAGAACTACTCTCTTCTCTATAAATAGAAATGGTTATGGAAAACAAATTACTTTGCATTTTCTATCTTCTCCCACTTCTCCCACTTCTTCCACTCATAAATATCAAATCTACTTAAGATTTCAAAAAGACAAAAAGGGAAAATTTGGAGAACAAGCATTCTCCTATTTGGTTGCTGGTAAGTTATGTGATAGGAAATCATTTGGGTTAAATTCATTTTGCCCCCTTGTACTATGGAGTAATAATAAAAAACCCCATATACTATGTAAATTTTCAAACACCCCCCTGAACTCCTCTTAAAGAATAGCTTATGGCCATTTTACCCCTATTGATATATATATGTATATATATTGCATAATTTCATTTTATTGTACAAAATATTAATAAAATTTTGGATAGATCAATTTTATAAATTATCATTAACAACTATTATATATAAAATTTCGTTGAAGAATAGAAGTCTCAATGAGTTTGAAATTTTAAAAATGTCCTCAACTACTTTGAAATAGAAAATGATTCTTAAATCAATAAATCATAATATGATTTATAAAATTGGTTTAGAATGCATAAAAACTATATTAATTCAATCAGTTAGTATATTCAACACTTAAATCTTAGAAATTGGGATTTTTTTAGACTAATATTATTATGTGTTAAAAATTTTGAAAAATGTTAACAAGCATAGAAAAATATGAAAAAACAAATATTATTTCAATATTTTATGAACTTATATATATTAAAGAAAAAAAGAAAAGAAGAGAAACAATAGAATGGTCAAATGCATTATTTATTGCTAAAGCAATGCACTAGGATAGATTTAAATAATCCCATTTGATGATAATCTTTTTCTTTTTCTCCCTTTTTGTGTCTTCATTATTTTGTGCAATGAAATAAAATTATGCAATATATATATATATATCAATGGGGGCAAAATGGGCATAGATAATTCTCTGGGAGGAGGTCAGGGGGGTGTTTGAAGTTTTATATAGTATAAGGGGGTTTTTGATTGTTCTCCTATAGTACAAAGGGGCAAAATGAATTTAACCCAAATCATTTTGATTTAGGGCTTTAAGAGAACTTAGTTTGATATTCGTAAATTTTGATGTTCCTAGGTGGAAAGCTTCGAATATAGAAATTTGTGATTCTTAAATCACCAACTCTAAAGCTTAGGACAAAAGTAAGTTATGGCTCTCTCTTTTTGGCTATATTCTCGAAAATTGTTCTATTAGTTTTCATTCTTGATCTTGATTGTGATGATGGAATATATGTAATTTGTTGGCTTAATTCGATGATCATGATTCCATTCTTTACCTATGATCAATATGATTTTGTGACCATTATCATTTCTTGTTCAATGCCATTATGAGCTCTTGGACTTTAGGAGAAAATTTGAGATTTGTGAAAGAATGAGATTATGATGTGAAAATATGGACTTGAAATGTATTTTCCCACAAAACTCTTGTTAATTTCAAACTTGAATGTTAAAGTTCACTCTAAAATGTAATTTCATATGAAATATGAGAATTTTATGATAAGAATCAAAGGAAAAGATGAATTTAAGGATTTATAACACA
Source organism: Handroanthus guayacan (assembly GCA_014898755.1). Lineage (NCBI taxonomy): Eukaryota > Viridiplantae > Streptophyta > Magnoliopsida > Lamiales > Bignoniaceae > Handroanthus > Handroanthus guayacan. The sequence goes on from JACFYI010003655.1 coordinate 130,486, forward strand.
TTTTCTCTAAAACTTTAAAAATTGAATTTGAAATTTGAAAATTAAAAATCTCAATGATGAGTAGAATAAACTAAGTCTAATTTCTTCACATTTAGCCTCCTACTATCATAAGATTTTCAACAAAAAAAAAAAAAAAAAGAAATTTTGGGCGTTGAGCGCTTAAGCGCCCATTTGAGAGCCCAAGCTCCCAAGTCACTGGACCATAGCCATACTTTGGGCGCTTCCGACGAACAAAGATACTATTTGAGCGCTGAAGCCCCCAGCGAGCGCCCAAGCGCCCATTCCAGTAGCCTTATTCACTGTTTTCGGGGCTCAAGCGCCAAACGGCGGCCTAAGCGCCCATTCTAGTGACCAAATTTTTTATTTTTGATATCGTCTAACTATTCTAAGTTCATATTTCACTTCTTAAAAATATTTTAAAACTTCATAACGATAATTTTCTAAGTCCGAGGCTCAATCCAAATATTGGTTGAATTGATTGCTATTCGAATTCGAACCTATATTGAATTGGTACATCCCTATATGTTACTCGTCTTAAACCAATATGCATGTATAATGGGCTCGGGGAGGTTCAGGAGGGACAGTTAGACGGTATTGGACCGTGGTGGGTCCCCTGGTAGGCCTTTCCCAATTGGATAGTTTCGAGGTAGCCTGGAGGTAAGTTGCCAAGTAAGCTAGTCCTAAGGATCGTGGTCGACTGTACTGCGGCGACTGTTCCTTAATTTATTTGGTTCTCCTCGGATGGCCACTCGAGAAAGCCAAAATTTGGAGGGACAAGGGTTCCATATGTTATTACATATGGGTTATATGATTTGATATTATAAGGGTGAGAGATCCACGAAAAATTCATTTGGCCTATATTGATTTCCTTCATGAATAAATGAATTTTGCAGCCACTTGATCATATATGGTTATTGGTTATATAAAAATCTTGTGTTTTTTGGATTATAGTTTGCTCTCATATGTTCATGAAGTAATGATGTGTTCTTTCATATGCCTATGAATTCCTTCAATTGGCCTATTCATTTGTTACTCTCATTCTCCTTTCCTATGCCATAATATTACTGGGTCGGTGGACTCATGATTTCATTAATTACCATGTAGAAAATTGATTTCAGGTCCAAGAATTTGGCGTTTGGAAGCTTAGCTTATGATCTAGTTTTGTTTGCTTATTTGCATATTGTAATTTAGAATATTTTGATGCTTGCTTTAGCTTAACTTCATTTTGAATATGGGTATATAATGTAAGGAATTATATGAATTGCAAGCAATGGAATATGTATTTGAGATTTTGTTTGAATTTAGTTTAGTTTCCTATATGAGGGTAGCGTTCCGGACCTAGGGGCGGATGCTCTAGGATCCCGGAGCGTTACATGGTATTCACATCATTTACAAGTTAGAGAGAGGGGGGGGGTGAAGTTATGTAAGTTAGACTATGCATTGATCACAATAGGTACCACAGATGAAGGGAACAGCCTTGTTAAAGATGACAATTTCTTTGATCCACTTCTTCACATATGCATTTAGTATAATGACTCTTTCATGCATATTTTCCTTCATCCATATGGGAGCCATTTTCTGCATCCTACCACACTAGCAATTGCCATGGTACTGTTACATTTTAAATCTACATATGTGAGTTGGATCTTGGAGTGGTTCAATAAAATATATTGACTTAAAGGCAGACCTTAATTAAGTTTTTCAGTAAAAAGAAAAGAAATCAAAGAGTCAACTAATTTTGCCGTCACATGGTTCAGTAATCATATGAAAGAGATTTAAATAATGGTAGATTGGTTGTTAGACATGAATGTCCGGTTGTAATTGATTTGAAACATAGAATAGATTGGCTAACAGGTATGAATTTTTACTTGGGTTAAATGCAACCATACCCTTTAAACTCTTCTCAATTGACAGTGAACCCCCACATCTTTCAATTTTTTTTACAATGACACCCCCTCGATCCTATTTCCATGCATTTTTCCATTAAAAGACAAGTCAATGGCAAAAATGCCCCTTAACCATATCAATGCGCATATGATTTGGATTCTCTTTTCTTTTTCTATTCTTCTTACATATTATTTATATCTATGCACTTTACATATTAATATTTTATATCTTTTTACATAATTTATAAAATTTATAATATATAAAAATAAAATAGAGAATAGATTATTTATGAGGAAAAAGAAAAGTTAATTAAAGATAAGAAGTTACACATAGAAAATTATATTACTAAAATTAAATAGAATACTTTTTGAGACTTGAATTGGATATTGATAATGGATTCTGAAAAGTAATATATATATATATATTTCAAATTTTAGAATATATACGAAGAGATATAGAATATTAATAAGTATATAATGTAAATCCAAATAATCTGTTGAAAAAGAAAAAACTCAAATTGTGATATCCCACATTGGGATACTAAGAAAATAGTTACCAATATATAAGTTATAGCCAAAAATGTATATTCAATTATTGGATATCTCTTTTAAGCAAGTTGTTCACAGTTTAAATTCAGATCGCGTATGGTAGATTCTCAAACAAATCTCGCGTCCTAGGCAAGGCGTAACAAATTGTATTAAAGCCGACCACCAGTCGAAGGGAACTAAGTGCTATACGGGGCAAAGTGCTACGCCTATGAAAGTCATCTTTTGAACCTGCAGGGCAAAGTGCTACATGCACGGGAGCTCCCTTTTGAGTCTGTAGAAGCTACCTCTGGAGTCACAACGTCTAGTGAGTGATCTTGGGCTCTGTTATATTGCGACGAGATGTCGCGTTCTGAAGGTAGAGTGATTGTGATATCCCATATTGGGATACTAATAAAATAATTACCAGTATACAAGCTATGCCTAAAGAATCTATATTCAACCATTGAATATTTCTTTTGAGCAAGTTGTTCACAGCACAATTTCAAGTTGCGCACAATAAATTTCAGGCAAATCTCGCGTCCTACCCCCTTGGGCTTGGGGCATGACACAAATGATATGCATATTCACATATAAAAAAAATTATAATCAAAGGATATTTCTGTCATTTATTTATTTTCTTATAAAAAGGGGATAGGAATTAGATGAGGGGCCTGTTATCGCCTAAAATTAAAGGGTGTGGAGTCTGGTGACAAAAGAGAAAAGATCAGGGGTGTGATTGCATTTAACTCATTTTTACTTAATATTCTATGTCTCTTAAGAAATCACCACCTGCACAAATGGTTCCCTAGAACCATCAAACCATCACTTCTTAATTAGTTAAAGGGAAAATTGCCTTAACACTCCCCAAGGTTCATATAATTATCAATAAATCCCCTGATATTTGGATAAATACAATTACATCCCCTAAGATTTGAACCGTTACCATTACAATGCTGAAATCCTAAATATTATAAGTAGACTCTCTGGATAAAGGAATGTAACTATAATATGCATAAGTTAAAGGAATGTAATTGAAATATATACGCATACATTCAGATGGTGTAATAGTAATTGTGCATTAACTGAACTGTACGGTGTTGGTAAGGGGTGGTGTATAAGTAATTTTTGAAATCTTATGAGGTGTTTTAGTAATTATGGTAAATCTTAAAAGATGTAGAAGTAATTAACCCTTAGTTATATTACTCAATTACCCTCTCTACAAATTTGTTAAAAAAAAGGTAACTATTGTTATAAATGGAAGCGATTGTGCACGGATATCCATCATATGGTAATTATTACAAAGATTGGGATTTGATTCTAGCAAGATACATAGGATTGAGATATGTAATTGATCTATATTATTATTCTGTAAATTTTTGCATTCTTGTTATGGGAAAGTACCTATAAATAGAGGCTCTAAAGAAGTACTGTAATATTTTCCAAGAAATAAGAATCACTCCCTTGTTATTATATTATCCTCTATTGCTCTCTTTCAATTATTTTATAACACGTTATCAGCACGAGGTTTTAACCAACTGGGCATGAGTTCTGGTAAGAATTTTCTGCTGAACGTCGTTGAAGAGAATAGAAAATTTTCGGTTCAATTTGGCTATGAGGTAATGAATATTATTTTGCATAAATTATTACTTTAATTTGCAATGTGATATTGATTCATTATTAGATTTTATTGCATATGCAAAGTCATAAAAATTTGAATGAAATCCGTCTACTGTCTTTTATGTCACATAATGAGCACTTATCTTCTTCTTCTTCTTCTTTTTTTTTTTTTGCTCATAATTATACACATTAGCATTAAATCATGCCAGACTGTAACATATCCTATGTTTTAGACATCTCATGTTTTAGGATCATGATTTGAGGTATGTGTATTTCGTAATATGATGAATTTTGTGTTTTGTTTTGCACGATGTGACGTACATCAAAACAATTTGTGTATATGAGGTTATTCATGGCTGCTAGAATAAATATAAATAATTTTTATGTTCACATAGATTAAGTGATATTCAAACATAGTCTACATTAAGCTTATTTGTTTTTATAATGTGAATTGGGATAACACTTCATCTCCTAAACTGTACTAAAATCTTGTTTAAAAAAAATTATTTTGGAGGACGGATGATTGACCTTGTCACATTATAACTACGTTTGAGCCCATATGTGAATTATCCTTCACCGAGCGATGATCGATTGGATTAGATTTTATCAATCATTCTCATTCTTAGTAGCTGTTTGGACAACTATTATGATTGTAGATGTTTATATTTGTTCAAAATATTATATTTTTGTTCTTTTTCTTAGAACATAAAATATTATAAAACATGTGCTCCCTTCCTTTACTAATTGTGACAAGAAATCTTGAATTGATTTTATATCCTTTTCCACGTCAAATGGTACTTAGATGTGTACTTTGAATTTATTTTATGCCTCCTTGTGACTCAACAAAATAGTAAACCACTAACGAGAAATCGTGGAATTTATTCCATCAAAATATGTTTCATTCCCTTAAGTGAATGTAATGATATATAATAATATTGATAAATGAGAAAAACTATGATCGTGGTTGCAACGATGGGACATGGGTGCAACAATTATTGGCATCATAGTGATCGTAATTTTCTATACCATCAGAAGTGGAATCAAGTATTCTCATCTCCACCAGAAGTGGAATAATATATGTTCCTATTATTATGATATGAAGGATAATTGCTCGCGTACCTGTTGTACGCCCAAGCAATTTGTCAAATTTTATCAAGTCTCAATTACAAGGAAGTGGGAATAATATGGAGATAAATTCCTTTCAATAAATGTTTAAGATGATTTTTTTTTAATCGAGATTCTTTTATCTCTTAGGCTAAATCTCACGGTGCTTGAATTATTTATCCTGGGTAATGGATGTTGAAATCATCTGGATACTATAGATCTTGAGAATACAATTGCAAAAGAAAATAAGGCATCTGACCAAAATGAAGCTAGTTTGTGATTTTCCTTCACTAACATCTTGATGGAGTGAAGATGGAATATTTAATTGTAAAGCATCCACTTGAGTTGTTAAGTAATTTGAGATAAAGATATGATAATGACAAGCTTGCATAAAGCTCATTATGATTGGATGCACCTGGAGTTGCAAGATAAATTTGAGTGAGTATAACACTACCATATTCAAAATTAGTCCTCAATTACACATGGGGAAAGTATTATTGATGATACCTTTTCAACTTTCATGCTTTGAATGTGCTCCTATAGTAACAATATCATGAGAATGATTTAAAGTAAAAGGGATATTACAAATTGGTCTCTGACTCCTTGTGGCTAATCAAAATAACAAGTCACAAAAGATGAAATTCAATCTACGAGATCTTCTCCCTTCCATAAAGTGAATGCACAAAATAATTTTGAAAAAGAAGATAAATCATGGCCATGGTCGCAATTATCACTCTGGTTTGCCATATAGGCTTAATAATTATTCTTATCATGGTGGCAGTGATTGTAGATGGAATAACTATTGATACATGGTGATTATAATTCTCTTTATAACCAAAAGTGAATTAATAGATATTCTCATTATCACCAGAAGTGAATACTTGAGATGAACAAGAGAAAAATAAGAATTCAGTATACCCTTCAAGGAGTATGAAAAATTCATGTTACTAACATGGTTTGAAGGATCATTGGCTATCCAATTATTGTGCCCCATGAGTACTCATTAATAAAAACGTATCTTCCATGTTTGATGATAAGAGAGGCAAATGTTTGGACAATATTTGGCAATAGATTATCAACTGAAGATCTGGAAAAACTTATATTTTACTTTCTGGAGGAACATAATTTGTTGGAGTTGATATCTCTATTAGTAAGTCTCGATGCTATTTGTTATGCTTGAAAGATATTCTCTGGAATGGATATCATATTGAGATTATGAACAATGAAAATGCTGAATATTTCGAGATTACTATAATCGTATCAGGTAAGAAATGTGTATTGAGAAAATAATTGCCATTTTCTTTCGGCTTGTACCATACAGATTTAAGCATGATTGAGATATATGATATAGCAAATCAGAAGTTTACTAATCCAGAAATTTTTATTATTTGGTATGACCAATTAGGCCATCTTGTATTAATTATGATGCGAAGAATAATTGAGAATTCACATTGACATCTATTAAAGAACCAGAAGATTCTTCGATTAAGGAATTCCTATGTGTTTTTTGTTCTCAATATAAATTGATTACTAGATCATCACTAAAGTTGTGAAATATATTGGATATGGATTATTTCTATAATTCAATATCTTGAGCTAATGACAGGAGATCTGTTCACTGTAAGATTTGTTGATTGTCATTAGGGGGACAAAATAAACATTTGAAAATAAACTTTTAGATCATAGCATAAATAATGTGAACAAGAAATTCAATAGATAATCCATTTGCAAAATATTGCAAATCAATTGTCAGATACATTTACTAACTCACGATGAGTTACCAAGTCTTATATACCAATTGCAAATGGTTCAATTCAAATTAATGTCCTTGTAGGACATCTTAAAGCGAATGCAATTAAACCACACTTGAAGCGCCGTAGATTAATTGGTTCCAAATATAAAAATCATAAAGAAAAGGAGGAGATGATCAAAATGATAACAATATGAAGATAGGTACTTTGGAAGAGACCTAAGACATAACTATTTTTTAAATCCAAGAAGAGGTGCGGGTACCTGAAGATAGTGAAAATAAGAAGATCTTGATAAGTTATGTCAAAAATGAGAAGAGATGGGATCACAAAATGTATCTATTGATAATTCTTCTTGCACATAATATAGCTATGAATATTTTGAAAGAAAATAAGGATCTTGAGCCTAAATATGTGGAATGATGGATCAATCAAAATGGAGAGATACAATTGAAAAGGAAATTGGATTCACTCTCAAAGTATGAAGTCTTCGGACCTGCAGACCAAACGCATGAAGTGTAAAGCCAGCGGGGTACAAAGTGGTATTTGTGCAAAAACAAGGTATAAGAAATATGAAGTTATGAGATATAAGACATGACTTATAACATAAGGTTTTTTGCAAAGGCCTAGAATTAGTAGTTAAGAAACAAAATCTCCTGTAATTGATGCAATCACTTTTAAATATCATGAAAAATTGAATATGCATCTAATAGATGTTGCAACAACTATTTATATGGCTATGCATAATGCAACTTACATGAAATCCCCTCAAATGATTTAGATGCCAGAAGCATGTGAAAGTTCCTGAAGAACCTATTCAATATGGCCGCAAAATTATATGGATAAAGCCATGACAAAGTATATGGTTAATCGCCTTTGGCGAATACTTATTAAAAGAATAATATAAGGATTGTCCAAATTGCCCATATATATTTATGAAAGGGTTCAAATTTAAGTTTTTTATATATACATTGATGATCATTCATGGGGCTCCAAAAAAGCTTCCAAAAGCAGTAGATTATTAAAAGAAAGAATTTGAAGTGAAGGATTTTAAGAAACAATGTTTTGCCTCAACTGGCAGATTAAGCATTTAGAAAAGAAAATATATGTTCATCAATCTACATCCACCAAAATGATCTGAAAGAGATCTTATATAGATAAAACACATCCATTGAGCACCTTGTTGGTTGTGATATCTTTTGATATAAATAAAGATTCATTCCAAACTCAAGAAAATGATGATGAACCCTTGGTCCTGAAGTACCATATCTAGTGCAATTGTGACAATGATATTTCAATACATTATGTGTGGCTATGCGTAGATCAATAATACACATATAAGTTCATGTGTATGTTTCGTTGACATGTGAGCTATAAGCACGTTGTGTTGTTTTTCAATCAAAGGAATTAATTTGTATGAAATCTTATTATATGACTATTTCTTTTTGCAACTAACTTAATTTGCTAGTCAAGTGATAATTTGGCATATATGTTCACTAATGCATTACCTAATAGAATCTTTGGGAAATTGACATACAAGATTGGAATATAGTGATGTAGTGATATCAAGTGATGTTATCATTAGGGGGAGTAAATAGGCGTTGTACTCCTTTTTTCCTTAACCAAGGTTTTGTCCCATTAGGTTTTCCTGTTAAGATTTTTACAGAGACAGCGTCTATGCATATTATAAAATAAGGACATCTAAGGGGGAGTATTATAAATGGAAGCGATTTTGTGCGGATATCCATCATATAGTATAATACCATTATTACAGAGATTGGGATTTGATTCTAGCAAGATACATGAGATTGAGATATGAAATTGATCTATATTATTATTCTGTAAATCTTTGCATTCTTGTTATGCGAAAGTACCTATAAATAGAGGCTCTAGAGAAACATTGTAATATTTTCTAAGAAACAAAAATCACTTCCTTGTTCTTATATTCTCCTCCATTGCTCTCTTTCAATTATTTTATAACAACTGTTAATTACATTGAAATCTCTAACATGTCACCAGTATTAATAATTTGGCATTCTTCAAAATGTCCTTTTAATATCTTCTATTTTAATAATTACAATTGATACTTAAATCATTAAAACACGCGTTCCTATTCCCAAAATAAATAAATAAAAAAATAAAATAATATCAATTATTTTTAGAAAGACATAACAAGAGATTCTTTATATGATAAAGAAAAATTATATTCTTAGTTTCCTTTTTCGCTTTCCAATTAATAGTCAGCACTACCGGTTTATGGGTTTTGTTTATTAGTAAGGATAAATACCTCAACACCCTAAGGTTTATCATAATTAGCAAAACTCGCTCTAATATTTGGATGATTATAGTTACATCCCTTGAGGTTTGGATAGTTTCCATTACACCCTCTAAAAATCTTAAATATTACAAGTACACTCCCTCAATAAAGGGGTGTTATTATAATATTATGCATACATTCAGGGATGTAATTGTAATTATATATTAACTGCATTATACACTTGGGGATATCATGGTAATTCTCTAAACATCAAGGGATATTTTCTTAATTATGGTAAACCTAAGTTGGGCTATGCGTTAGTTACTGTTGTGCTATAATCGTTTCATTTGTGCCGCGACCTGTATCGGCTTCTTGATTGAATAATTACGTTTAATAGTATTATGTTTAAGAAAATTATGTTTAAGATTATTATGAGCATGAACTAAATTTCTCTTTCTATAATTATAAATGAACCTTTTACATGAGTTAATTCCAAATTTTTATTTCCTATTGATTCTATGTATCGCGCCCCGGGTTCCGAGGATGGAGATCGAGACCCCGAAACCCGTAGTGCTACTCGCAAACGGACTAACTAAAAACCATAAGCGGAAAAAAAAACATATTATGGCATTCATTTTAAGTTCAAAACGTCAATATTACAAGCCGATCGAAACTTACAAAATACAAAACAAAACTAAACATTAGTCCATACCACTAGAAGGCCCTATACAGGCTTACTAGATTTAGAATTCTAATGTTCGGGCCAAATTAAAATACAAACTGATACATGTCAAAAGCATGCTAACACGCTAACAGGAGCTATCTTATATCAGCTGGACCACATAGCAGATCCTCTACATATAATTCATGAAATCATGAGTCTACTGACCTAGTAAAACTTATAACGGAAAACAAGGATTACGGAATTCGATTGATAAGCATTTGAAGAGCGAGATTCAAATGATATACAAATGGAGTACAATAGCTGAACAATAAACATTTCAGAACCAAGAACGTGAATGTGATTTTATATCTTTTCAGAACGAACAAGAGGAACAGAAA
>JACFYI010003655.1:144815-155483 GCA_014898755.1 Handroanthus guayacan
GGTAAGTGAGCTCCTCATCCATGCACTCTTACTTATAGTGTGTAAAAGTTGCCACGTTGCTTTGATCAATAGTTTTCCATCTCAATCATGTACCAACTCCTACCAACCACCATGGGTTGGGAGCAAAATCGCCTGCCCCATTTCAGATTCAAGAAATCTGATTTTAATATATTTTTTTTTAAATGTTTAAAGTTTTGGGCTGAAGTTTGTGGCTATGCTTGGGCCATTTCTTGGGCCTAAATGAAGAGTTATTGGGCTGAAATGTTGCACTAAATCAAAGCCCAATCGAGAGAAAGTGGTTCGAGTCTTGTGGAACTCGTTTTGAAAATAAAGTGTCCTTCGTTTTATTGAAAACATATTATTTTGTGAATTTGTCGATCCAAAATTTAATTAGGGAAACCTCGGTTATTACACTATGTTTACTGTGTGGTTGTTTCTTCCATCACGGTACTTGTTTTAGCTTAATTGTGTGATCACCCATTTAAATTAATAACCAAAATTCTAGCAAAGCCTAGAAGTGAATAGTTATGATTGATCGTTGATAGAAGAATCTATGTTTAATTTTTTTGCATGAGATGAATAAATTAATTTGTATGTAAGATAAGAATATACTTACATTCCTTAAGTAGCCTATTAAATGGTATTTGATTAATTCTTAATTAACTTAGATTCTCATAGGAATATACTAAAATTGATTAATTTGGTGTTTTGACTACGGGTAACCTGAAATTGCTTTGTAGTTGCTGAAGACCTAGGGTTAATGATCAACTGCATTCAAAAATCGTCAACATATAACAACAAAATTAGTTCATGTGAATTGGGGATTTCGTGTTCATAAGCCTCTTAGATTATTGATTTTACCTCGAACTCTATCTTTTTGCACTTTGCTGATCTTATTTAAAGACTTGCTCCTAATTTAGTTTAAGTTCAATCTTTTGCACATTTGAGATAGAATTTATTCAATTGCTCATGGGATTCAACACTTTGCTCACCTTTATTGCTTGGTGCGAGACGTACACTTGCATGCAGGAGTTCAAGCAACACTCATCATGAGATATATCACCATAGTATTATCTTAAAATTATTCCAATTATGAAATTTTTTAGACAAGGGCATCAAAAGTTCAGAAACACTTGCATTAACCATGCACTTTCCAAATTGTTGGAGGATACTTCGTCCCCTAAGCGACACTCTAAGAAGGTGTCACTATACCAATTGCACTTTATAATATTAATTCAATCAATTGATAAAGTATAATATTATCTAATTGTTAGATGGAGAAAAATTCATAAAGTATAATATTATCTAATTGTTAGATGAAGAAAAATTCATTTAATAGAGATTTATTGAATTACTATACGGCTTGATTTATTTGAGAAGCTAAATTAATCCAATTAAATTAAATACATAGTACAATTTTTAATTGGGCCATGACATAATTAATTAAGCAATTGATTAATTTAATTAAATGAGTGGATTATTTAATTGAGCCATTTAGAAGAAGAAATAATCAATTAATTAGTAGATGTGTCTGTAACACCTGAGAATTCCCTAAATAAAACTTTTGAATTGTCGTTTTGTCGGAAATTCAATTGATTTTAAAATCGTGCATCGTTTTAAAACCAAAACACATTTCACGTATTGAAAAATATTTCAAACCAATACATTTCACTTCCACGACACATCTCGACCCAAAAACGAGCCCAAATGACTCAATTTATAAGCCCAAAACAAGCCAAGACCCAACCCAAGACCTAGCCACTATTGTTGACCAAATTGAAAATTCAAAATTGAAGCAAAGTGAAGAGAAATCTGCAGATTCCAGGAGCAGCATTTTTTGATGGATGGGAGTCCATCCATCCATCCTACCTTGTCTTGTAGCCACCCAGCTACCCTCCTAATTGTTGGATATTGTCTAGAGGGGCTTTGGCTTTTGGATTCTCTCAATTTTTGCCCACAATCTATCTATAAATAGACCATCAAATGGACTTCAAATCTGCTAAACTCTCAACACTGCCAAGCACTTAAACACTTAAAAAAATTCATTTGCATAATTTCTTTCTAGCAAAAATCGATTTCAGCTTTGTGGGATTCTTATGGGTGTGTGTCTCTCACTCCAATACTTGGTAAGTAGGCCTTAGCCTTGTGATTTAAGAATGGTTTGTGTTATGGTTCATAGAGCTTGATATAAACGTATATATGTGGTGGTGTCGATTAGAACTTGGTTCAACTACATTTTCGGATTTAAGCAACAAGAGGTAAGATTTATAGCATATTCCCTTCTCCATGAGTATGAGTTTCCAGCTTTCTCGTTGATTAATCGAGCATGCTTTGAGTTGTTGGATATGAAATGTTCTATGATATGTTGAGCATGTAAACTTGTGATGATTATTGATATTCTTGCTATTCCATGCTCACTCTCTTGAATATGAATCCATCACAAAGCTTATTGAAATATCTCAAACTATATACCGTTGCTAGGGATTGAACTTGAATGTTGGATCATGAATTAAGAGGAGAAACGAACTAAAAATTTGATTAGAAACAAAGGATATGGACAAAATCGTACGTTTTGACGTTGAAACGATCTCTCGAAAATTTATAATACCAAAACGCGAAACGATATTTCATAAATATTTTTACGTATTTAGGAATCTCAAAAATGTATTTTTGGATAAAAAATTCAAGAAAAATCAAAAGACGAAAAGTCGGATTTCTCACCCGAAAGTCGGCGCTCAAGTGCGCAGAAATTACTGTTCACAGTGCCCAAGTGCCCAAGCGCCCAGCTTCGGGCCAAATTTTGTGTTTTGGGTGCTCGAGCGCCCGTTTGCACGCCCAAGCGCCCAGCCTCGGTCCAAAATTGATGTTTTGAGTTTTAAAACCCTATTTCTTGATATCTTGAGTCCATATCCAACCTTTTAACGTAATACAAAGTTTTAAAGCGTAATCTCCCTAGTCCATAGTCTAATTTTCGAAACGATTGATCGATTGAATACGTTTGGCCTATTTGAAATGTCATTTGTTATTGTTGGCCATAAAACGTAATGCCTTACCGGCTTATTATTTATTGAATATCCGTTTCTTTTCTAAGCCATACGAATGAATGAATGTGGGCCCTGGGGAGTTTCTTGGGGACCGAACTTGAACAATATCGGATTGTCAATTACGACCCTCGAAATCCCTGTTTGTTGGGTAGCCCAGATGAATTCTGGAGGTAGAATTCTGAAGAGCTATCCTACGTACGTACGTCGGCTCTGCGTTTCGAATGAATGAGCTCCTTCGGGAGTTGGAGGGATAAGGTGAAATATTTTGTTGAAGTTATAAGGGTGATAGACCCACCAAATAGCTTGTTTCAGCCGATTGACTTGAATTTGATAATTGTTTCAAATATGTATATATATGAATATTGATCGTTTGAATGTCTTGACTCGTTATCTATATCACATTCCTGTCCTATCGTTTGTTATGCTCATGTTCTTTCAACTTTTATCTTTGTTCGTATGCTATAAATTTTACTGGGTCAGTGGACTCATGACCCTATTTAACATGTAGGTTCCGAGAATGTGAATGAATGAATGATTGGAGCATGTAATAGATAGTATGACTTATTTTAGTTTTGACATCCCTATTTGTATCTTGGTTTAAATTTATCACTTTTGGACTTAGTTAGTATTTGGAATGAACATTATGTTTTGAACTTATGACATGTATAGGACGTTAGATTGTAATGTTAAAATAGATTGCCCTATGTATTTCGAACTCTTGGTATGTAATAGTAAGTTTTGGCAAGTTTGAATCTATTGATGGTTTTATGTTAGTTAGCTTGAATAATTGTGTTATGAATTTCTGAATTGGATTAGATCATATAGAACGCAAGTGATGCACATCGGGTCTCGGGTCCGCACAACCCCCGGATTTCAGGGGGCGTCACAGTGTCCAATTGAGAAATTGAAATAGGAATTTAATTCCCAATTGGCAAACTCATCAAGGTTAATTAAGTGGGATGATCTAGTGTAATGGTGCACACTAGACCATCCACATGCACCAATGAGAACAAGAACGAGGAGCTCCACCTAGGGATGGCAATTTTACCCGTTCAAGTGGATATCTACAGGAATTTCCCTGTTTATAATGAGTATAAAAGACAAAATTACCCCCAGAGAGACAAGACGGGGATTTTTTCCCCCTCCACCATTTATTATATGGGGCGGGGACAGGGGTCTTAACCCCCACACCCGCTAGTAGCCACTACCCATCTATATTTTATAATTATCAATTAAACATTTAAACGATATTGTATTTTTAATCTTGTTAATTATATTACACTCTTTTGTATGTTAGATCTAATATTTTTATTGAAATTATTTTATTATTTTCTATTGACAAATTAATTTGATCAATTGAATTATGATTTTTGAAGTTTTAATTACAACACTTTTTAGATTTATTAAAATATTTTATTTGTTAATAGGTACCCGCAAATATCAATTGGAATTCAATTCCCCGCAATAGGCGCCTATTTCTCATTCCCGCAGCTAATGAGGCGAAGATGGGGATTAATTTTCCTTACCCACCCCCCTTGACATCCCTAGCTCTACCATGTGAAAGGTGTGATGTTGTGTGTGTGTGTGTGTGTGTGTGTGTCTATAGATGATGAAATTAACCACTTCATAGTTAATGTATAGATACATAATTGCATGTATAGTTAAGATATTTTTGGAGCATACCCGCCTAGAGCAATTTTCAGCAGCCTACTCATTAGTGTGAAAATATATTTTCGAAGTTCATTTGGTTTTAAAATTGTCTCGACCAATTCCTCTCATCTCCTCCACCTCCTTCTTCTTGTACTATTACTACTCCTCCTCCTCCTACTACTACTATTACTACTTTTCTCTCTTTCATTAGGTGGGGAATTCCTAACCTAACTCTATCTAATTTGTGAGTTGATCCTTGGTGTAGACAAGTTGAAGTGAAGATTAATCCATCTTCACATGTGGATCTCTCTACTTTGGAGTTGGAGGATTGAAGATTGAAGTTATTGCTGGGTGATTCTGAAGATTACAAGACCACCACAACTTGAGGATTGTAGATCCATCGGACATGAGTATTCCAAGAGATGAAGAATTTTGTTGGAACAATTATCATCATCTTCATCAATTGGAAGGTTCAAGGTAATTTGAAATTACTTTTTATTCTTTAGGTCTAAATCAAAACAAAATGAAAATCCTTAGATGACATTTAATATGATGTGATCATATATTTATTTCATTTGATGAACTCTTGAATTTGCGCTACATTCTTTTTGCTTTGTTTTTCACTATCTACCACTTTCCAATTGACCCCACTAACAGTCACTAGAGAAGCGTTAAAATGAAAAACTTTGAGAAGAATAGAGGAGAAACGTGCACGCACGCGCGCGCGCGCACACGCACACACACACAAAAGAGCTCTCAATAACTCTTGAAATTCATGGCTTACTTGGGTGAGCGACTAGTAGAAGTGCTCAAAAGGCAAACTTTGAGAAGAATAGAAGAGAAACATGTACAAGCAAAAAAGGGAGCTCTTAAGAATATTTGAAATTTCATGGCTTGCTTTCATCAAGCCTACCTTAGATTAATTTTATGCAATTCATGCATTGTTATTTTATTTTATTTTATTTTTTTGTGAAAGTATATTAAGCCACCTGAACTATGATTGTTTTTGCATTTTGTAATCTAATAAAAAAATATTACACTTTACCACCTCAACCTTGCAAAGTTTTCACTTTACAACATTAGTACATTTTCCGGTGAACATATTCCATCGGTAGGTGGCATTGTGCAAAATTTCGGGAAGTTCAGGTGGTAAAATGAGACTTTTTCTTTCTTAATATTCAGACACATGTCCACTGTGCGAATATTCCAGTGGAATATTCTCCGAAAAATATACTGAGGTTACAAAGTGGAAATTTTGCAAAGTTGAGGTGGCAAAGTATAACATTTTTTTTATTAGCTTGCAAAGTGCAAAAACGCTCATAGTTCCAATGGCCTAATGTACTTTTCCCTAATTTTTTTCCTTAGCTTATTTAGTAATTGACTCATTCTTGGAAATAGTAAGTAAATTCGTTTTTTCACTTTAGATTTAGTGCTTCTATTTACAAAGTTTTTCCTTTTTTTTTTTTGGGGGAGTTTTTATTCATTGAACTTATTTAACCATCACTAAATTTGTCTAAAGCAAGACCTTCCATGCGTAGGCATGGAAAATCCAATTAAAAGCAAAGTTCCCTTTTAGCAGAATTCATTTATACTTGGGAATAAATTATGCGTAGGTAAAGCTTATTTAGCCAATCTACGACTATTAGCTTGTTAAATAAGCTTATTTGGCCAATCCACGACTATTAGCTTGTTAAATAATTTAATTTTATTCCTAAGTATAATGAATTAAATTAATTTACTTATTTACTTGTTCAATTTTAGATGGTTTATGACAAATTTAATTTAATTTTATTGAATTTAAAAATTAGAATGATTCTTCAAGAATTGAAAATACAAATAAATAATATTTCTATTCCAAAAAAAAAATAAATAATATTTCAAGTAAAAATTAGATAAAATATATTTAAATTTCAAAAAGAAAAGTCCTGAATTTTATTTTCATTCGAGCAAATGAAATTGAACTGGGACTCGACTCAAAAAATATAAAGAGAAAAGGTTTGGACTTAACCCCAATCATACGTATCCGGATCGATCTTCTCTGATAAAGAGGTATTGAGAATGGGGACGAGAAGAAATTTCTACAAGAATCCTTCTTATGCATACAACAAGCAATTCAACCTCAATTCCGTTCTTCAAAATCTAAAATGTAATTTCTAAACCTTCTCCTTATTTCCTTCCGTCGAGCAGGTTTTCAATGTGAATTTCCTTCACTTTTCAGCTTACAATATAGCCATTGGAAATGCTTCCCCGGAGGAACCAGCCCCATTCGTGCAGCGAAAGCGACGCAGTGAGTCGAAGCCGCCGCCTGATAAACGGAATAAAGTGAAAGAGAATGATGGGCCCATGTCCCACCAACAGTATATGGAAAACTGAGGTCAAATTTTAATTCTTGCTTCTGTTTTTCAACATTAGATTGGAACTTATTGCACTGGAAAGTTTTACTTCTACCCTCCTAGTCCACTCTGAGGACTTTCTTTATTTGCTTGCCTGAAATAAATTGTGGCGCCTCCATATGAGCTCTGTAGTATATGTTGACCAAAGTTTCTAATCGATCAGTTAATTCAGTTATGTTCTGGGCAGCAACGAGGGTGTTTTTATTGGATTAACAAGGATGGGTATTCGTTAATAAAAGAAATTTTGGTTTCGCCTTCGGGTTTTGGCTGACACTCTCGATATAAGAATGGAAAAAGGATTTGAGTGATACAATATGAAGTAGAATTGTGTGGAAGGAAGAAAGTCTAACCAGTGCTAGCAAGATTTTGCAATCTAGAGGCGTTAATAGTTTGTTTGTTTGTTCTTCTTGTTCCCTGTTTTCTTTTTTTCCTTTTTTTTTTGTTTTAAAAGGAAAAAAAAAAAAAAAAACTGGTTTTAGTATTATCAAGCATTAAGTGACCATCATTTGCATGTGTAGTTAACCACAAAGTTTAGAACTTTCTAGGAAACATCAAATACATCGTGATTGGTTGATTCAATATTTCTTTGTTACGTTTTGAGAGCATTTTGCTAATGTTTGAAGGGAAATTATTTGTTTTTCCGGCCCTCCCTGCCCTATCCCCAATTGCGCATGTATGTAAAGGCTGCGTACATTATTGATATATGGTGAAATCTCTAATTTGGATCATTGATTTTTGTTTGAATTGATGCTGCATGTTAATTTAGCTGATGCTATGGATGAACAGGAAAGAAGCTGATT
This sequence comes from Handroanthus guayacan, assembly GCA_014898755.1. Lineage (NCBI taxonomy): Eukaryota > Viridiplantae > Streptophyta > Magnoliopsida > Lamiales > Bignoniaceae > Handroanthus > Handroanthus guayacan. The sequence goes on from JACFYI010003655.1 coordinate 152,703, forward strand.
CTTCTCAACCTTACGAAGAGCTGACAGCAGATGTGCTGGTACCCCCTGCTGATTGCTTCATTCTACTAACTTTATAGATTTTTCTTTCCTGCGCTTGTTGTAAATTGCTTTTTGCTTATCCGATGATTGCTGAGATTACCATTTTGCAGGAGAGTTCAAGTTCAGCTTTAAATTTGGTGGGGTATGAAAGTAAGCTCCTGTTCCATCTGTGTTTTCTGTGTCTTAACATAATTTACTTTGGGAAGTTTTGAGTGCATTTCAATTTATATGTTCTGAAAATCTGTAAATGATGATATCTTCATTGGAGGCCCTCTAGGCTGTGAGTGTGAATCTGTTGCCAAATGATTATTGGCTATATTCAGTTATTCACACATTTAAGGCATAGTTTTCCGGCAAGTGCAACTGTCCTTGAGATAATGTCACCTTTCCTTATAAGTGATAACTAAATAGATCAATTAAATCGTGCATAAGTCGTATGGTTTCCTTAGTCTGATATTTAAAATTATTGGCATTGAGCTTTTAAGTTGAAATTTGGCTGTGATATCTACCTTGGTGTGATGTTAGTGTTTGGAGTTAGTGCATGTATGGCTATTTAATGTTCTGTATGTCATTAAATTCAGTTTTATGCTATGTTTTCTTTAAAATTCTGCTTGGTTAAGATGAGGTTGTACCTAATGATAGTTCCTCATTTTGAATGATCAAATGCTACTTCGAGTAAACATTTATGTTTATCTGCCCTGTGAATGACAATTTTTAAGATTTACACGGTAACAATTATCAGCTTTAAGTGCTTGCCTTCTGCCCAACCTGTTCCTACAGTTTTTTTTATTTTTTTATTTTTCCTTTCTTTTTTATTATTTTTTTTTTGTTTTTGTTTTGTTTTTCGTTTTTCTATTCCTTTCTCAGTAGAGAATTAAAATCTTTTCCTTTCTCTTGGTATGCATACCTACATCATTCAACTTAAAATATATGGATAACTCACGCTTTTATCTCCATGACTAATGATGGAAACATGCAGGTGATAGAAGTACTTCCGTCGAATGTGAAGAGGACCATGGTCAATTGAGGAATTCTGAAGAGAAACTGAATTCTGGGAATGGAATGCAGTACTTCCCGGTTTCTGGTTTGTTCCTGGATGCTTTCGCCTGATTATTACTTACTTAGTCATAGGCAAAATATGTTACCTTATATATGTGATATCAAATGAAATTGTACAGCCAGTAAACAATAGAGTAGAGTTACAGAATGAACCAGGTTAAGAAATAAAAGACTTTAGAAATGGTTATACTGTATGAAACGGTATCTACCATTCAATAGAGTCCAATACCAGAAATACTTTATAGGAAGTCATTGTCGTTGTTAATGAAAATTCATGCACATGTGTAACTTGTTACTGAAGGCTACTCTTTCCATACTGTATGACAATTCTTTGCAAAATAGTGACCAATATATGTTTGAATAATAAGATAAAGCACATGAATATCAAGTTTATAGTCCGAAAGACATAAATGTCGTATTACCTGCTTCATGTCGCACTTTGTCAGCCCGGATACATTTTTGGATGGCATTGCAGACTTTCTGTGTTATTGTACTTGAGGTGACCTTGAGTTTTTTGGAGTTCATTATTGATCTATTGTGTCAACCAAACTAAGGCTCCATGTTTGCTGCTATATTTGCATGTAGAAGTTCTTGAGGAGGTGATACACATAATTTGTTCTGTCCCAATGATTGAGCCACAAGAATGTTGCATCTCTGCACGCTGTGGAGGAATGCATTGGATTTGGGTGTAACGTGATCTGTAGCAGCTTCTGAATGGTAGAAAATAGATTTATCTACCAATCTTGTGCTGGTCCTAGTCTAAGCACTGAAACTGATAGCTAAGTGAATTTACTAGAGTTGGCAAAAAAAGGTTACCATCGATGATTTCAGTTGTCTGAAACATATTTCTCTTAAACTCATACTTCTAAAATTAATCTGGTGAAAAACGTATTCATGATTAGTCACTGAATTTATTACGTAGCGATGTTGATTGATTTATTTTCTTAGCCAGCGTAGAGGAAGCCGATCAAATCAAGACACAATGTGAGCTGAGGTATCCTGCTCCAGGAGAACCTGTATGGGTTATGTGTGGGAAATATGGGGAGTATATATGCAACTAGGTAAGATATCTAATGTTGTATTCCACTGTTCTATCTCTATGATTCATTTCTTTTCAGTACCCATTTTTCGGTTTGCTACATCATCGTAGACCGATGATGATATATGCAGCATGGAATGCAAAGCTGAACTTCTGCAGACCATTAAAGTCCAACCGGTTCATCTTTTACTTAGGTCAATTAATAGCATCATTTTTTTCCCCATTTTGTTTCTTAAATTCCATTCGTTCTTCCAGGAGCCCAGAAGTGGCCAAGTCCTTGTTGGACCTTTTCCTGAACGTAGATGTACATTGGAGGTGCCTGAATCTGGAGGGGACACTTGGGATTATGGCCGGCATCACTGGTCCAAGAAGATATCTGGGCTTTGCACTTACGAATGGTACACTATAATATTTATATGAATCTTGTATTCAAGCATAAAATGGCTGTTTTTCTGTCAAACATGAGCAGCAGGCATGTGAGGGTTCTAATGATTATGTTGAACACACATACTGAAATGATCTTTGCTGTTGCAGTTGGAAATGCCAGAAACCTGGGCATCTTGCTGAAGACTGTTTGGTATTGATGTCTCATTGTGAATCCAGTCCTCCTGGCGAAGCATACAATCATGTATTCTTTCATGATA
>JACFYI010003655.1:172607-188381 GCA_014898755.1 Handroanthus guayacan
ATTTGATAATCGAAATATTTGTTCCTTGAATACATCTAATATGATTATATGTGCTTGTATTGAACTCTATAAGTTCATATACGTTCGTCCGTTTGTTCTAAACCTATATGCATGATAAGTTGGGCCCTAGGTAATTCTTAGGTGATTCGAGTTGGGCAATATCGGATTGTCAATTTGAACGCCTGGAATTCCTGTTTGGAGGATAGCCGTGAGGAATTCTGGAGTTTAGAATTTCAAATGGTTATTTCGAAACATGCAGTCGGCCGTGTTTCAAAGTTTGATATGTGTGCAACTCGAGTGGCCACTCGAGTATGCAAATTGGAGGGATAAGGGATATGTTTTGTTGAAGTTATAAGGGTGATAGATCTACCAAATGCTCATATCTGCCTTATATGTTTGATAACGTGAAAGTGATAGAAATTTTGAAGCTTCTATTTTGTTATGATATCTTGTTCGTCCCATTTCGTGACCTATCACATTCACGGCATGATTTCATTTGACTCTTCGAATTAGACTTATTCTCATCGCCATCATTCCTATCATATGTCACAAAACTCGCTGGGTCAGTGGACTCATGATTTCATGTTTTAAGATTTGTAGGTACCTAGTCGGAGTGTGTAAGCCCGGATGAATTGAGACATCCCCTCTTTTGGAATTTGTATATATTGTTCTATTGTAAGATGAACCGTGCACTGTGGCACGGATGGTTGTATTTTGAACAAAGTTACGTTGGTTGGTTGACCAGTTTGGTTGTAATGACATTAAGATTTTTTATGTATTTAGTCTGAATCTAATGAAAATTTTATGGTTACGTTTTAGTTAGTTGTTACTGTTGGGTTTTATGTTACGAATGAGATGTTGGATTTTGTTTTAAAGTTTTAGTTAGTTCGTTCCGCGAGTAGCGTTCCGGGATTCAGTGCTTGCATGACCGTTCGTTATTCTGGGATCCCGGGGCGTTACATATAATGTTAGAAATAATATTAAAAAAGGACAGGGAGACAAGTAATTTTTTTCAGGTGGGTTGAGGCGTGAATCTGGTCGCTCTCTTAAGATGAATTCACGCCCCCTTCTCAAAATGTTTGAGTACAGTAAGGTCTATAGCCGTGTCGTCTATGGGATACAACAGTCCAACCTTTAGCTGTAGCTTCACCTTAAACCAGCATTATTTGGTGAAGTAGAAACTATACCAGACACTGTAACAGAGCTCAAGAAAATTTCATGTATGGAGAAAAGAGAGGAAAATGAGTTTTCTATGACTTCTTTCTGTATTTTGAAGATTAACCAAGACCCTTTTGATAGTGATTTTTGCGGAGACAAAATTATTGCCAAAATTAATCTATTTAATAAACATAGAAGAAGTCAAATATGCTGTTATAAGTTAAAATTTATTCTGAACATTGAAAACTAAAGAGTTATAGAATAAATGTAATTTTGATTTTGAAAAAAATATTAATTTCAAGTAACAACCATTTTATTACAATTAATTTTAGGCAATTGATGAATTTGAATTTTGAATCTAGGAAGGCACAAGGATTGTAAAAGATAGTTAGTTTTGAGAAACTCATATCTCCTCTACTTTCCTTCCTCTTGCGCGTGTGTGAGGAAAACTTCTTTTTTTTTTTTCAAATATCATACATAAGGAAATATAGTAAAAGATAGATAGTTTTTTCTTTAAAACTCTATGTGGGATTACATAATATTTTATTAAAATATCCAACATATAAATATTATTTAAAAAAAAAACAAATTATTATTATTAAATTAATTTTGAATTATATATTTAATATAATATATAAGCTAATTAATTATATAAATTATAAAATTTTTATTATGGTCTCCTTAGTAATGTGGAGGATACTACTAATTATTACAACAATTTTTATGAAACTTGATATCTTTAAACTTGTCATTTATTTATTGATCTATTTGGATTGTTTATCACTTTGACAATATCAAAATGATATATTATATAAATTAAATAAATTATTATAAAAGTATAAAGTAAATAAATTATTACAATAGTATAGTTATTATATAAATTCTTATCATGATTTCCTTACATAAGTATAAATAATTTAATATAATTCTTGATTTCAATTAAACGTTCTGAATTTAACTTCAATTCACTAATATTTATTATTTATTAACACAATTGGAAAGAATTTAAAGAATTCTGTGTTTGGGGCTTAGGATTACAGAAGGTGAAAATGACAGGAAAGGTAATAAACGCCACCTTAGCAATTTTTTTTAAGCTTTATTTACTATTTTTTAAGGTTTTACAAATAAACTAACAACAATGTGGAGTTGTCGTTAGAAAACTTGATGGAAGTACCTTTTCTGTCAATGTTTGGAAACTTATTCTAATAACTCGAAAATTTTCCTAAAATAAATTTTAAGAGTGAAAAAATGTCCCTAATTAAATTTTGACCCTTTAGTTTTAATCGATAAATGTTTTAAAACGTTTTTGAGAAAAACTCTAATCAGTAACCGATTTTTCATCGGTTTGAGATTTTTCTCACGATCAAAATCTCTAAAAATTTATTTTACACCCAAAAAATTCTTGTATATGTTATTTTGGCCCAAGAATACTCATAATTATATTTTCAAACCCTTAGTTTTAACATTTAAAACTTATCGCCGTTTAAAATGATTTTTATTGCTATTGTCTGAAAAATTTTAAAACGGCGAAATTACTTCGATTTAGTACCCGAAAATATTATTGCAACAAAAAATTCTCTAATTGAATATTAAAATGGAAAAATTTCATTATTGTTCGTAATCGGTAAACGTTTTTACAACGTTTTTGAGAAAATTTCAATCGGTAGGCGTTTCTCGCCGATTTGAGATTTTTCTCACAATCAAAAATATTTTACTATTTTTGAAAAATTTTTCTAGTATCCAAAAATTGTTATATGCATTATTTTAGTCCAAGAAATAATATTTAGCCAAGTTTTGCCCCAAAGATTTAGCCCAAAACCAAATGCATCACATACCACCATTTACACATTGCATTAAATACTATATATAAAATAATATATACATGCATATAGATATCTATGTCCAGCCGGCCATCACCCTCTAAAATTAGAGGTAATTTCATTTTTTTTTACTTGCCAAATATTGACTACTAAATCAATTGGATTGAGGCAAAAGACATTGAAAAATGACAAATGAATCCCATATCACATTTCATCAGAATTTTCATTTGAATTTGAGTGTAATGTTTATTAGAATTTGCATTTGAATTTGAGTGTAATGTTTCTCTTCTTCTTCTTCTTCTCCTTGGTCGATTCATTCCCCCCATTTTCTCTCAAGAATTTCCTTCATCATCTCCTCAAAATTCTCTCAAATTCATTGAAATCAACTTTAGAATTTTAACCACAAAGAAGAAAAGAGAAGGTAATTATACTTGATAAGTTTCTTTTAATTTGAAGTTTGGGTTTTATGGTTGAAGAACGTGGAGTAATCTCTCTTGTGATATTGATTGCTATAGGAATGGTTTAAGATTGGGAGAAATTCCATCCTCTTGAGGATTATAGGCTAAAGAGGTAAGAAATTTGATTGATTTATTGTTTTCATGAGTTTTTCTTTTATCTTGAAATCCATTGTGTTAATTGATTTGGGGATCTTGATGATTGATTTAGAATTGAGAATCTTGATGATTGATTTAGAATGATGTTTAGATTTGGGATAGAAGTGTTAAAACTTCAAGATTTAAGCTTAAATTCCAACACACACACAACTAAGTTGTCTTGGATTTGCTACTATCATAGCACAACCTCTCACTTTGAAAATTCATAATTTAAGTTTTCTTACTCCATAATTTTCACATAAGGTACCATTAGAAACCTCTTTGAGTCTAGATGATGTTAGACCCAGAATCATCCAAAAATAACGAGGGAAATAGGAGATAAATCCATTTGAAATGAACCTGCTGTTTTACCAAAAATAGGGGAAGTCTCTGTCACTACCCTAAGTTTAAAAATTTATATCTGGAAATCCTTACATCCAAAAACTCCACAAGACACACCATTGGAAACCTTATTGAGAGTAGTTATCATTAGAATCAAGAATTACCCAAATCCATGAAGAAACAAGACTAGAAACATCATTTAATCCGAACATGCCAGTGTACTCGGGAAACAGAGCACCCACTGGACCCAGCCTAACACATCTCTCAACTTTAACTCGTTGGAAACCACTCATTTCTTTACCAAATTAGCCCCAAAAATATTCATTAGAAACCTTATTAAGTGTAGATGATGATAGAATCAAGAATCCTTGAAATCTATTAAGGAATTTGCCCAAAAACTTTTTAAAGCCAAATTTGTCAAACCACCTCTGATTTTCGACAGAACCATTGTTCAATTTTAAAAATTTATAACTAAAAATATACTTGCCGGATGTTCAATATAAAACTACCGTTAGAAAGCTTATCGAGTCTAGATAATCTTAGAACTAAATTTCCAATTTAACTCATTAGGATATATCTAGAAATATGCTAGATATTTAACTGCGAGAATGGAAATGTAAGATCTTATATGATATGAGATGGTGGTCTAGCATCTAAATGATCTTGATATTAATAGGTCAAATTAACCGAGGGATTAGATGATCTCAATGTCATATTGGGGCCTACAGCTTAAGGACCAGAGGTAAGAATTATGGCTATCCCTTATGCTTATAATAATGGAATCTTTTGTATCATGATTTCATTCTCTTGTTTCGATTGCAATGAGCATGAGTTTGAATTCGTTGTTGTTATTTCTTGTCGAATTGTCATGGACTCCTTGTCTTGTTTGACGATCACTATGGACATGTGGATACGATTGCGGTTATTTTTCTTGTTTAGACAATGATCTGTGGCTTAATATTTGATAAATTACGGACATTATCGAACACGTATTGTCATGTTGGAAAAATAAAAATATTCCAAACAAGGTTCGCAAGAATACTCAAATCCATACTCCATAAAACATGGTTCAAGGATCATATAACAAGAGGATCTGAGCAAGAAGATAGCCATTACTCTTACCTTAGTATTTTCAAGCTTAAATCCAAAGAAATTTGTTCAGGAGTCCTTAAAAGCTCCTGTCACTCCACCTACTTCAAATGGCATCAAGTACTATATAGTTGTTATGCTACCCAAATTTATATTCTTATATCATATTACAACTTATTCTTAAAGCTTACCAAGTGTTCACCCTCATTTTCCCCCTTTTCTTTAGCTTTACAACCTTCAAGATAACTTGGTATGTGTTAAGAAATCTTTTGAAGGGAATATATATATATATGTGTGTGTGTGTGTGTGATGATTTATATAGATGAAGATATATATATATATGTGTGTATATGTATGTATATAGGTATGCAAATGGCAAAAAGAAGAAGATGATAGAGTTAGAAATTTTTGTAAGCAAAGCAAGGGCGTTCTTGCAAGATCACTCTTCCACTTATTTATAGAAATAGTTAGGATCATTTTGCAATTAAAATAGATGTGACGGTGTGAAAAGGTGTCAAAAGCTCATGGCTTCATCAAATTTTCTCTCACGTTTATTAAAACTTGGAGGATAAATTCTTTGGATTGGGCCTCAAATGTTTTGGGCCAAAGATTGGCTAAATTAATTTTTTTTGGGTCAAAGTAACACATATGATAATTTTCATGTGTAAGAAAAATTTGATGAATATGATAAAATATTTTGATCGTAGAAAAATTTCAAATAGTAGAGAAAAAGTTTATTGTTTGGAAAACGAGGATTTAAAAATTTAATTAGGGGATTTTTTTTGGATTGTTACAAGATCTGTTATCCTTATCACTCTCAAACATAAACACATGTCAAATCAATTCCTTATCTCTCTAGTCCTTCTCTCAAGTGGCCACTCAGATAAGAGCAAACACAAAATAACATATAAGGACGGTCAACCCCGTGCTTTGGATCAATTCCTTGAAAAACCTATCTTCGGACAATCGTGGAACTGTCAAACATATGGAAAACCCTTCAGGGGACCAAATTGACGGTCGAACACTGCCCAATCATCCCTCTTGTGGTTTTCCCCCAGCCCGACACACAATTACACGATTAGGTTCACAAGGTTTTTATCGATTACATTACGTCTGATTCAAATAATACGAAATTTCAGACCAACATTAGACATAAACATTCAGTTTCAATTCGCATCTTGGACATATCAAATAATATTTCAAGCTCAAACATCATAAAGGAGTGAATCATGGACATGTCAAATCAAAAGGAGGTCAAAAATATCAAAAAAAGGATTTCAGGCTGTGCGCTGTAGCGCCTGAAAACAAGCACGCTAAAGGGCCCAAAATGCCATAGCATTCCGTGCCCAAGCAAATTTTTCTTTTTTCTTTTCTTCTTCTTTTTTTTAAGCACAAGAGAATAGATAAGAAATAGCCAATCAAGTCCAAGGTTTCATCACTACGACAATCAATACACATTGCAATGGTGTCCAAGAATTTCAACCACAATGTCATCAAGATCATGTGCCAAACAAGGGTAGAAATCATAATGAGTTTCAAATGTCTAAGAGATCCAAGATCATCATCATTCAAAGCAAAGGGATCCATGATTATCATTACAAGGGTAGTATAGGCAAGTTCAAGTCTAATTCCATTAACAATCCAAGCAAAGGGTTTTTAAGCATGAATCAAGGGATTATTGAACAATAGGGATAGTTATAATCCTTACCTTAATCCTTTAATCTCAACTATCATGATGATATTCCACACTCCCTAAGTGCTTCAAGTTAACCCGCTTATTAATATAAAGAATCATTTAGATATTTTCAACTTTATTTCATAACGTTCTTAACAAGTGTAAACCTTAATTCTTACCAAGATTGTTACACTAATGTAGGTGCTTCCCTTAAACCTTCTTTTTTTTACCTTTGGTATCTTTAAGTCCTGGAATTGTGGGAAATGAAAGAGGCTTTTGAAGAAAAGAAAAAAATAATTAATGGTGGAGAAACTCAAAAGTTGGAAAGTTGAAGAGTAAGTAATTTTACAAGAGCCATGTCCACTTATTTATAGTTAGAGGTTTTGCTGGCTTTGACATTTTTGAAAACATTGGGTCATGTTGAGGTGTCAAGAATTGGATGGATTAACGAATTTTCCTCTTGCATAAAATATTACTTGGCCATAGGAATTTTGTACATAAAACAATTTAGATATTTTCCCTATTTTTGGGAGAGGTGACCCGCCTGCCATTGTATAATATTTTGGCATATTATATATATATATACTAGAAAGGGGCCACCGCGCTACGCACGGTAACATGCCCGTTCTTTTTTCGAAGTTGATTTTTCATGTATTGTATAAGTATTTGTTTTGTTTACATGCAAAAATTAATTTAAACTATCAGTAATTATGCAATTACCTTGTGAATGCATTAAAGCAAATATTTTTGCAAACAACAATATTCATATTTCTCTCCCAAATGATAATAGCAGCTTCGATAACAAAATAGGTGCATAAAATTTTCGACACACTCAAATTGCTTAAAAGCGCCATGCAGTCTTGATCCAACCTCTTGCAAATGCACAAAACATCTATTTTCTGAATCGGTCGATGTGTAATCAAGGCCTTTGACTGCTCTTATCTGACAAAGGAAGAGAATCATATCTCCGCATAATGATAGAGGAAATCAAAACATTGAACAATGAAGTCTAAAGTTCACGGCTCAAATAAATTTGTGCATTTGCAGAGATAATCAAATGCATTTCAAATGGCGTCAAACTATTTATCACATAAGCTGTAGGCATGCACACCCAAGTACAGAAGCAATTCATGTGGTCATTGGAGCTTGTTGTGTAACAGAAATTCTTCCACTGTTGGAGCATTTTGTGTAATAGCAATTTCACCACTTCCAAAGGTGCTTGTCAGACTCACTTAGAGCATTTGTTAAACTCCCAGATTAAGGTACGTAGTCATGATATGCTTATCATGAAGTAGTTACTAAGAGGGTGTTTGGCTTAGCTTATTTAAAAAAGAAGGTGCACATAAAAATTTTAAACATAAGTAAAGATTTTCTAAAGATTTTAAACATGAGTTATGAGTTTCTTACTTTTTTAGAAAGAACTTATAAGCTCTTTAACATTTTATTTTAGGAGATAAGATCTTTTTTGAAAAAATTTACCAAACACTTCATGACAACTTATAAACTCTTAACATCTTATAAGACGTTTTGAAGGGCTTATAAGCTCATCCAAACATGCTCTAGGGCGAGGAAAAGTCGAGCTTCCTTACAGTAGAAGGGTAAATGAAGTGGCATTTGATCCAAGTTATATAGGTGTTGGAAACAATCGAAGATATGTTAGCAAGTTTTATGTGCTTTTTCTATCCACAAAGACACATTCATTGATGAGAGCTATATTCTAAAAAAGAAAGTAAAAGATTTCAAGTCATGCAAAATTATCATGGAAAAAAAAAATAGAACATAGAAGAAGTGTTCTTGTGTGCTGAAGGGAAGACTTCACAATTTAAATTTGGGGGTTGGCGGGGCAGCTATGATACTAATCTACTCAAGTAGATGAAAATCGATGACAATTATGATGCATAAACGAAAACACATTCGTAAATTAGGGGCTCAAGTGAAAAGCTAAGAGTAATTACCATATATCAACAAGAAATGCAGTTACCCTTTCTTCATTTTTCTTAGGATTGATAAGCTCATGCTACACATCAATACATCATCAGGCTTTACCAACCTGTACATGCAAAACAAATGAATCTTTGAAATACAAGACAACTAAAATCTGGAATTATATAATACAAACTGGATTTCTATAGCTCTTCTGCTGAAGCAAAAATGATTACATAAATTCTCAACACCGTATGTACAATATTCCAAACAAAAACTTTGTAAAATAGTTACACCTCAAAAAATATTCTTATTAACTATAGGCATTTAGCTGTTTTATATTTATGTCACAGATAACGGAACCAAGTGCATTCATTTTCTTCTAATCTTTCAACGTTCAAATAAGATTATAAGAGTTCTACAAATGGACAAACAAATCGACTCACGTGGAAGCTCCATATAGAAAGGATCTTGCAAATTTCCACGATTTCTAGTCTCCTTATTCCAACACAAAGTTGCTTCCTGTATTTTAAGAAATAAAATATTGAAGCAATTCTAACAAAAAGAACCATCAGAATAATTCCAATACTAAGGAAACAAATTAAGATAAATATAATAAACAAAAAATTAATGAATCACTAAAAACAATAAATATCATTTAGGACATCCACCAGCATCTTACTCGAATATATCTTTGAACAGAATGGTACTTACTTTTAATTGCTTTTCTTGAAAATGATTCTACTCATTTAATAGGAAATTCCTTATAAATGCACGAAGATAAGCATGAATAGTAGTGATTATATGATTGACTTCATGCCATTACTCGGTTGTCAATGTGGCTTCTCAACCGTCCTTCGTTTATGTCAATTTCACATACGCTACTTGATCAGTTGCACGATCCAGAATAGGCCTGAAGTTGTCACCTCATTTTGATGTCACGCAATATTTAAATCAACTATTGGAGAAGTCACAATAATCAGTTTGAGCTTATAGATTTGGGTTTAAATGCAAATAAATTGAAAACTATTGAATGGAAAGCTAAATCATCTCAACAAAACTTTCCAGCTAGAGGACGAAACGAAGTACTAACTGTTGTTTTTCTACCCCCAGTGTTTCTACAGGTAAAGGAATAGAACAATGAACGCCATATCAGTATCCGACCATAAAAAAATTGATTATAAAAAATCTTATAAAATCAAAAGCAATAAAATGGCAGTGCAGTGGGCCAATTAAAAACTCCAGTAGGATGATATTGTCTCAATAAGAAATAAACAATTAACAAATCTGTTCCGCATCAAAAACTCATTGTACGATATAACTCACATTCATTAAGAAGGGGAAGACAAATACAATAGTTTAGGAACACCAATAAGAACCAACAGAAGAAAGAACCAACACAGAGCTCAAACCTTCATTTGGTTTGGAGTTAAATTTCCTCCAAGAAGAACATCACAAAGCTATCAAAAGGCATAAAACTAAGGAGAAAAAAAAGGAAGAAAAGGACCAATTAGGTCAAGCCTGAATATTTTGAAACATCATAAACAAAAGACGAAGACTAAAATAACTAAAATAACTTAAATTTAATGAACCAAAACAATCAATAGCAAAGAAAAAGCAATATCATGTACACATAAAAATATAATAAAGAAAAAGAAAAACAAAACAAATACACAGAGAAGCCTAACGAAAAATTCCAAAGGACAACATGATACAGATCTTGGGAAATAACCAGAAAATAAAAACCCTAAAGATAAGCAGGGAAGTACCATAATAAATAAGCACAAAGATACAACAAATACGGCTTCATTAGAATAAGAAATAAGAAGAAACGAAGAAAGAAACAACAAAAGGTACAAACCTTTAGTTGGTCCAAGAAGGACACATGCCTTCTTCGCCCACTTTTCAGCTTGTGAAAAAATTGTTCCAAAAAAAAAAAAAATTGAGAACAAATAAAGCAAAAAAAATGGAGAAAAATTCAGACATAATCTATTCATAGACTTTTACCAGAAACAGAGAATTTGGAAAAGTTCCATAAAGAAGAATATCATTCAACCTTTAAGCAAAGTGAAAAAAAAATTAGAAGATCAGAAATATAAAAAAACTATAATATCATAAATTCACACTCACCCAAAAGAATCTATAGTGAAGAAAAAACATCATCCAGTACGCACACACGAGAGAGAGAGAGAGAGAGAACAAAATAGAATAGAAGTAGAAAGAGAAATGATGAAAAGCTTAGATACAAATCTTCAAACATAAACAGAAGAGAAAAGCCTAAAAATAAGTAGAAAAATACCAAAATTGTATCAAATAAATTTCTAAAATTTTCTATCCCGTTTTCAACAAAAAAAGTAAACTAAATAAGAAAATAAGACATCTGTTGAAGCCAACGAAAAAGGAGAAACAAAATAGAGAGAATATCCAATAAAAACCTCATATAATTGTAAAAAATCATCTTTTATTTTTTTTGTTCTTCTTCTAAAGTTAACCTGGATTTGTAGCAAACATGACTTCCAATGACTCTAGCAACCACGACAACGAGAAGTACAAGAAACACATATAAATTGAGTTTCTACTCATCAACGATTGCTCGAACAATGACAAAAGGCAATTCTCCTATTGTTTTCTTCCTCAAACACGCAATAAAAAATGCAAGGAAGAAAAATATAGTGAGGCCAAGAAGAAAGAAGAAAACATATATTTTTTTCTGGGTTAGTGTGTATCTCGAGACACACAAAATAGAATAGTACTACCTTGGGAAGGTAATTTTATTTGATGAATTCACCTCGGGAAGATAATAAAATCCTCAAAAGCAACCCAAAAACACAGATTTTTTTTTCTGTTGGGCATCCAATAAATAATAAGTAAAACATGAAGCACAATGTACAAACTTATATAGCACCAACCATGCTTTTTATTATTATTTTTTATACAAATATATCTATAGTGAAGATGAAGCACGTTTCTTCCAACTTTAGTGGGGCCCACGCAAAAATTATGACTTCCAAACACACACGAAGCTGAATGTACAACTCGTTATCAGAAGAAAAACAAGGAATCTGACAGAAGAAAACACGTTTCTTCCGGTATTTTAGTGGGGCCCGCCATGAATTAAAATCAGGTACAACAAAGCAAGCAAAGCGTACAAACATATACAGCGGAGAGTGCCACAAACGGCGTCGTTTTGGGCGGAAAAAAATTGAAAAAAACGCAAGCGCGTGGGCAGGGTCCTGTAGCCACGCGTTTACACGCCTATATATAAGAGTAAAGTAATAAAATAAAATAATAAAATAATATATATATATTAATTTAATTGGGCTTTTGAGAAAATGAAAGAATTGGTTTGGGTTTGAATAAATCTCTTTCGGGCTTAAATTTTTTGCTTGGATCAGGATAAATGTTTGTGGAAAAATTTTGGTTACGTTGCAAGGACATTTTGATGGATGAAGTAAAAATATTTTTATTTTGGTTTTTGGAGTTTAAAAATGAAAATAAGGAAAATTTTGGGGTTATTACAGATTTTAATCTAATGGCTACTTAACACAAAGTCAAGAACAAGAAACAAAAGTTAACCTCTATAGAAACTGTATAAAAACTAACTTAGCTAATTAATTAAATTAAGCAAGGAAGAAACGTGAAAGCAAAACACTGTTTTGACGAAATTTTAAATAATCTCATTACATTCTTAATACTTCCCATCAAGGAAGACATACAAGGCTTGATATGGCCAACTTGGATAGTAAGAACATGAGCCGATTTGGACGAAGACCTTTTGTGAACAAATTAGCAAGCTAATCTTCAGGACAAACTTGAAGAAACATATTTTGACCAACAACCTTTTCAAACACAAAAATGCAAATCCATCTCTGTGTTTAGTCCTCTGATGGAACGTTGAATTTGTAGTAATATAATTTGCAGCTTGATTATCACAAAATATTGTAGGAGGAGTTGGGACATAAACAAGTACATCAACTAAGACTTGCTGGAGCCCAGTGACTTCAATTGTAACAATTGCAGTGGCCCGATACTAAGCTTCATCATATGAGCGAGATAGTGTAGTTTGTTTCATAGCTTTCCAAGACACAAGAGAATCACCAAGAAGTACATAGAAATCGGAGATAGGTTGCTTGGAATCTAGACAAGATCCTCAATTTGCATCCGAAAAAGCCTTAAGCTGAAAACTAAGTGATCACTACGAAGAAAAAAGGACGCCTTGACCAGGGTCTCCTTTCAAGTAGCGAAGTAAATAATGGGTTTCACCAAAGTGGACAGTGATTGGTTTACAGAGAAATTGACTAAGTTGATGAATGGCTGAACGAAATATCAGGTCTAGATATGGTCAGATAGATAAGTTTCCCAACATGATGTCTGTGAAGAGTTCATGCTTTCTTTCAACCACATCATTTTGTTGAGGTTTGTCAACAGGAGACTTTTGGTAAATAGTGCCCTTTTTAATTTAGGTGCATTATTTGACCTAAAGACTTTGACTACTTTGTCAAATTAAGTGAAAATAATAGCAAAAAAAATAAAAATAAAAATAAAAAAATTAGGGAATAACCACAACAACATCAGATTTATGTTTGAGAAGATAAATCCACGTGAAGTGAGCACAGTCATTAACAATAGTTAAGGAATATCTAAAAGGAGAGTAAGAGGGAACATAAAAGGGTCCCCAAATGTTAGCATGCACAAGATTAAACCTGTCATTGGATAGGATTCTACTCTATCCAAATCTATACCCAATAAATACCTTACAGTTAGGACCCTATGCTTGCCCTACCTGATGGGTCTCAAGATCCATTTGTTCTAAGAAATGGGTCTACCTTATACTACCAATATCCGTTAGTTTTGCCCTATGTTACCCAAAGACCCAAAAGATCTACCGCTACAGAGGATTCATTAAGTTTGTGGACAATATTCATTTGTATTTTTCCCAAACTTTCATATTCTTAGTACAATAAGAACTAGATATAAATAAATTTAATATAATGATAAATACAGTTATAAGATGCTCCTCAAATTTAATATTAATAAAATTTTAAATTTCAAAATTTTCCCTTTTAAAAGTGGATATAGTGACACACTAATGCTTTTAATGTGGAGAAATTTTTTAAAATTTCTTTTGCGAACTAAGAAAGCATTTCTAAGTTTTTTATTTTTTTTAAATTAAATTTCTAGAGTTCTATGCCTTTTAATTATCTAATTTTAATGATTATGAACTACGATTTATATTAATAATATCACGACAACAAGAATTGGTTTTAACACAGTTATAAACTACGTATGTTATTCAATTTCTCAATGGTTGTAAACGTAAACCATATTTCAATCTATATAACATAAAAATTACAAAGTATAAAAAGCTTTTAAGTCATGTCCTATTCAGAGTTTATAATTTTCATTCTTTTTATTTGCTAATAAAATTATACTATTACAAAACATCAATTAGTTTTTCATACGTGATTGAAAACTACGTACTGTAGAACAAAAGATTTGCATTACTTTGGCCATTTCTCATTTTAATTTTCTAAGCATTTCACAATATAAAATAATATCTTTAATATACGTTAGAAAGATGAATAATTAAGCTTTTATATACTAAATAAAAAAATAGTGAAATTCAATTTTATGTATACAATTAATTTAATTTAGTTAAGATCTAAGCAATTTTGATTGCAAGTATAATTATTCAAACCTATTCAAACAAATATATAATTGGAAAGATATGTTTTAATATAAAAATTGACATGTTTTCAAGTTATTAAAACATATTTTTAAGTTATGTGTATTAAACTTCCACATACATTCACTAGCATACATTTCATCTTTATTACGGGTAATATGTGGGTATTTACATTACCCATACCAATGGGTAATGAATGGGCATAAACCCTCCTTACACCCAATAGAATATTTGCAATGAGTATGAGTAGGGCATGGATATTATATAATAATGAATATTGTATAATATGAATCTGTTTGGATATGGGTATTAAACTTTTTTCTTTGGGCTTGAGTAGGATAATACTCTATCTATTTACAGGCTTATACGAGATCAAAAGGATTGTTGGAGAGATTATTGTTATAGTTAGAAGGTAAACATTTAAGTTTGGCAAGATGATGATTGAACAATCAGAAAGTTTACTACAATTGGTCTATTCAAAAAATAATGGAGACAGCAACAAGCTAAGGTACTTGGATGATAAATGACCTAATCTACTGTGTCAAGTAGCAACAGAGATAAAGTTCATCGAATAACTTAAAGATCGATAAAAATTTCTAATGTAAAAAATGTATATTCCAGCTACATTTTTTAGCTCTGCCACTCATCTTCTTGGTGGATTTACCCTAAATAAAAGAAAATGTGGTGAGAAAGTGATCAAGAAGTTTGATTCACATAATAGAGCACTAGTAGACAAAATATTGTACTGAAACTTAGGAACAAATAAAACATTAGAGATATTTGGGAATGGAGATGAAGAAGTACTTCCAGCTTTATGAACATTAATTGTGCTCTCGTAAGGCAGGGACAAGTGTAGAAAGGGATACATTATGAGGGTTCTTGGTATTTGCTTTGAGAGCAGCTTTTAGCTTCTTGCAATTAAAAAGTGATTTTAGAAGTGTTTCATAGGATAACTTTTGCTTTTATAAAAGTAATTTTAGGCTAAAATCAACAAGAATTTAAAAGTATTTGATGAGATGTTTTAAATTCTAACTTCTACTTTCTAGTTAAAAATGTTTTATAAAATTAATTTATTACCCTCATTTCATAATTTAAAATTTAAAAGTAGAGTTACAAATATGAAAAATTACTTTTTTTTATAAACACCACAATCAATTTGTGTGTACATTTTAGTTTTCAATTACAAACACTCTCAATTTTTATTGCTTGCTTCTCAAATTCTCTACATGAAAACCACTTCTTTCCATAATAGAAGCAATGACAAACACCTCTATGAAGTGTGTTAAAAGGAACTTTTGAGGAGCAAACATGGCTAGTGGCTCGGGATCCAGAATCCAAACGCAAGGGGAAGACAATTCTGGACAAGAAAATGTGGTGAGATAGATACCTATTGAAGTTAAGGAAGTTTTGTGTGCAACAGTATTTCCAGTTTGTTAAGAGGCATGAAGATGGTTAGAGAACAAAAACTTTAGCTGCTCGTATTGATTA
>JACFYI010003655.1:192482-214729 GCA_014898755.1 Handroanthus guayacan
GTATAAGGCCCGTCTTGTTGCGAAAGGATTCACACAGACTGAGGGGGTTGATTACTTTGACACTTTCTCTCCCGTTGCTAAACTTACCACCATTCGTCTGTTGCTTGCTCTCGCTGCTACTCAGAATTGGCATTTGAAACAACTTGATGTTAACAACGCTTTCCTTCATGGAGATCTTCACGAGGAGGTTTACATGGTCCTACCTCCCGGCTTTGATTCATCATCCAAAGTCTGCCGTTTACAGAAGAGCCTCTACGGGTTGAAACAAGCCAGCCGGCAATGGTTTTCAAAATTGACTTCTGCCCTCCTATCTTTGGGCTATGTTCAGTCTAGCTCCGATTACTCTCTCTTTGTTAAATTTGTTGATGGTTGCATCACTGTCATTTTGGTGTATGTTGATGATTTGATTCTTGCTGGGCCTAATCTTCAGGAAATAACTTCCGTCAAGCGTTTTCTCCACAGTGCTTTTCAGATCAAGGACTTGGGAGACTTGAAGTATTTTTTGGGCTTGGAGGTTGCTCGTAGCACAGCTGGGATTTCTTTGTGTCAACGCAAGTATACTTTGGACATTTTGGAAGATTGTGGTTTTCTTGATGCCAAGCCTGTGAGGACCCCGTCTGACGTTTCCTCCAAGCTTAGCAAAGACAAGGGCTCCCCCCTTGATGATGCTTCTCTCTATCGGCGGTTGGTAGGTCGCCTTCTCTATCTCACTTCTACCCGACCTGACATCTCCTTTGCGGTTCAACAACTAAGTCAGTTTTTGGATCACCCCACCTCTCTACATCTTCAAGCTGCACACCGTGTTCTTCGTTACCTTAAAGGAAGCCCGGGGACTGGTCTTTATTTCCCGGCTCATTCTCAGCCTGTTTTGCGCGCCTTCAGCGATTCCGATTGGGCGGGCTGTGTTGATAGCCGACGTTCTATTACCGGCTTCTGTATCTTCTTTGGCTCTTCCTTAATCAGTTGGCGAGCTAAGAAGCAATCCACGGTTTCCCGTTCATCTTCCGAGGCCGAGTATCGCGCGCTTGCTTCCACCACCTGTGAGCTCCAATGGCTCAGTTTTTTGCTTCGTGACTTGCATGTGTCTTCTCCGGGGCCTGCTTTGCTGTTCTGTGACAACAAGTCTGCCCTTCAACTTGCTCATAACCCTATTTTTCACGAACGGACAAAGCATGTTGAGATTGATTGCCATGTCGTTCGTGAAAAGGTTGCCTCCGGTTTAATTCGGTTGATGCCCTGCGCTTCCTCTGCTCAGCTCGCTGATGTCTTTACAAAGCCTCTCGGTACTTTTCCATTCCATGCCAACGTCTCCAAGCTGGGATTGCTCAATGTGCACTCTCCAGCTTGCGGGAGGGTCTTAACTCATGCACATGCAGCCGTTGATCCTCATGCACCTGCAAATACAGCCGTCGATCCTCATGCACATGCACACGTGAATAAAGCTCTACAAACCCACACTGCAGTTACCTGATGAAACTAACTCCGTCAGCTTGTGTAACCATTTTTGCCTTCACGGCGTTAGTTAGTTAAGATTCCGTCATGTCTGTAACTAACTTCCTTTCTAGATCCTTCTTCTGTTGTATATATATACATGTAATCAGAATCAATGTAATTATCACTTTACATCATAATGAAGATAGACGGTTATTTACATTCTGAGTTTTCCTAAATCTCACATATACAATGTTTAAGAGCTTATAAGATGTTAAAATGTGTTTGGTAAAATTTTTTAAGAAAGATCTTATTAGCGTAAAAAATAAGATGTTAGGAGCTTATAAGTTTTTTTTAAGAAAAGTAAGGAATGCCCAACTTATTTTTAAGATCTTAATATGCACCTTCGTTTTTAATCATTTTATTTACAATATTACCATTACTAACATCTTATAAGCTAAAAGATCTTATTTTATCCAAACATTTTAACAACTTATCTTTAAACTAAGATTCAACATCTTATAATCTCCAAAAAAATATCTTATAAGATGTAGGAGCTTATAAGATATTTTAAATAAGCTTCGCCAAACACCCTCTAACTGCAACTTAACAGAAAGTAAAGAACAAGAATCGAAGTTAACGGTCATAGAAACCATTTAAAACTAACTTGACTGATTAACTAAATTTAAGCGAGGAAAAAAAGTGAATGCAAAACACGTTTTTGACTAAATTCTAAATAATCTCATTTTATTCAATTATGTCAAATTCAATAAAATGACATTTTTTTTAATATATTTCTTTGTATTTGATTTACTGAAATAGCCAATACACGCATAAACTTTCAAGAGATGTTCTGGCAATGTGAGCAAGAACCTTTTCGCTATTCTCCTATGTAATTTGAGGAATTCAAATACGACAAATTTGTTTTTCGAAAAAAAAAAAAAAGGAGCTTACCTTCTTTTAGGATTCATAGAGGGTTGGTTCACTAACTTTATACAAATTAATCCAGGCTCCAATGGTCTAGAATTCCTTATTTACAACTAAGATGCAAAAATCAAGAAACCTCTCTAGCGTATTTTTGCTGTGTTCTGGGCTAAAACTCTTGCTCTCTACCTCACACACTTACACAAATTAACACATATGAAAATTTTATTCTTTTATTTTTTTTATTAGATTAGTGCCCTACACGCCAATTTTATAAGTACATAAACTACTCTTGTAACTTGACTTATTCAATCAATATCTTGTACAAGTATTTATCTTACTATCTTCCTCTTATATGTTTGCATTTTGTTATGTTTAAACAATGCATTGGGTTGAAGCTCTTATGAACATAATTGGTTATGGGACTTGGTCACACATAGAGATGGCGATCATGAAATATAGCCTTATGGTCATGATATTGAAATATCCCAAGTCAGAGAATCTTTGAGATAGCTTAATAGGTTCTTGTTTGTGAATGAGTTCATTGAAGACTCAGGCTTATAGAAATCCATAAGACAACTGCAGTGTCTTGCCGGTAATTAAAATTCTCTAGCTTATTATAGTACATATAATTAATCGTTTAATTTGAAGTTCCATGGTAACCTTGTGTTTAAGTCATTGTGCTCAATACTTGCCCAAACCACGCAGCAAGTCGCATGCAGCTTTTGTTGAACATAACCTGCTTATGCATGGAGGCTTGTGAAGTTTCAATAAAAGATCCATTTTTCATCTTGTAGAAAGAGTTGGTCTCCTATGTTTTCTACGATGTCTGGTTCAAAAATCCTTGCACAAGATGGTCTGATAATTCGAAAAGTATTTCCAAAGTTGAGCTCACGTGGACCATTCATTACCAATAGATGCATATTTGTTGACACCATTAGAGAACAAATATCTTAAACCCATGCCTCAATCGGGAGATATGAAATGGAACTACCATATTTGAAAAACACTTGCATCGATTATGAAGATTGGGTACTATTAAATTAGTGAAGATTAATTCAAGAATGGTTAATTAGTAGTATTTAATTATTCGGAAAAATTATATTATTTTTTAATAACTCGTGAGGAATTTTATGCCCATATCTAATAAATTTGTAAACCTAACGGGTCATGTAGAAAATCCTAATAACCCACAGATTGAGTGAAGAGAATCATCCAAGTATTGGATTAAATATATCTAAAGTGTTATATGAAAATGATTGATTAAATGCTTAATCAATTAAAGTAATTAATTTAAGGAGTTAAATTAATCTAATCAAATAATAAGATTATTTAATTGGGCCATGTAAATAGAATTCAATTTGAGGTTAATTAAATACACGTGTCCATTTAATTGGATGATTAATTGGAAATTAAAATATGATTTTAATTTAGATCCAACTAAGTTTCCCACTTGAAAATTATGAGAGTAATTGTTACGTGGCCCAGGAGGGTTATATGAAAAGTGTGACTAGTATAGATATATGATTGTATGTTTAGGACACTGAAATATCTTGCCAAATGACGGAGCACTTGGCTATATAAGCCTCCCATGTGGCCATCCACCCTCTTAATGTTTTCCTCTATTTTGTGTTCACAAATTGTTAGCTGAGTTCTCTCTAGAATCATCTTTGCTAAATTCTCTCCAATCTCTCTTACAGGTATAAGGTTTACTCCAACTTAGATTTAGTGGTCAATTAGGTGTATGGTTCTTTAGAGGGGAGACAATTGAATATCTAACGTGTGAATCTACAATTGGATCCTTCAAGTTGAAGAATTGAAGATTAGCTTGAAGATTTGAAGATCATCCTTGGAGTTTTTGAAGATTAAGGAGATCCTTGGACTAGAATACTTCAAGAGTAAAGAGCATTTCTGAAAACATTAGGCTACACCAGATCAAAAGGAAGGCTCATAGGTAAATTTGCTTTTTCTCTATTCAAATCTATTTAGCATGAGAGATCCTTGACAACCATTGTTTCATGTCAATGGTTCATATTTTGATTTTCATGTGATGGAAAATTTTAATCTCCGTTATGCATTGCTTCACTCATTTTTTGGTATTATAGCATATGATAGGCGTTTCACCTACATCTTAATTCTCAAGCAAATAAACCAGCTGACGTCCAGAGTAGTCCTTTCTGGTCTTCTAATTAATAATCAACAAAGCCAATTTTGTTCACCAAGTTCTTCTATCACTTTGCTTTTATGCATACTTTTAAAGGTTAATCCAGAAACAATAAGGCTTCTTTCACCCATAACTTTTACGTTAATAGAATATTCTTCCTTGACCGTTTGGGATTTTACTTCATGTTTAGTGAAAATGTACTATTAGCCATGTGATAAAAGTATTAACATTTACCAACTTTTATCAATGTTATTTTTCAATAATATAAAACTATGATTTTCTTTCTTTCAACTTTCAATATGTATGTATTTATTACTCGTTGTGCATTAAAATCTATTAGTACTATTAATCAGTAAAGAGCTTATTTATTTTTGTGGATGGGATAAATGTATAATAGATAGAAAATACGATTAAATGTGGGATATAATTGTTTTATAATAATAAAAATAATAATAATAAGGAAAAAATACATTAAGCCACGTGAACTATGAGCGTTTTTGCACTTTGCAACCTAATCAAAAAATTATTTCACTTTGCCACCTCAACTTTGCAAAATTTTCACTTTGCAACTTCAGTACATTTTCCGGAGAATATTCCATCAAAATATTCGCACAATGAACACGTGTCTAAATATTAAGAAAGAAAAAAGTCTTACTTTACCACTTGAATTTCGCAAAATTTTGTACAATACCACCTACTGATGGAATATGCCCACCGGAAAATGTACTGAGATTTCAAAGTGAAAATTTTGCAAAGTTGAAATGACAAAGTGAAACATTTTTTTTATTAGGTTGCAAAGTGCAAAAATGTCCACAGTTCAGGTGGCTTAATGTGCTTGTCCCTAATAATAATAATAATAATAATAATAATAATAATAAGCGGACAAGATCTTCTATTCCAAATGGTGTTTTATCTCATATCCTATGCCTTTAAATGCATGCCATGTGTATTGCATTTATTACTAAATATTTTTTAAGGAAATATTTAATACACGTGGCATGTATTTAAAATATGGAATAAGAGATGAAACACCATTTTGGAATAGAAGATCACATCCCAATAATAATAATAATTACTTATTTTGAAGGTTTAAAGTGATGTAAAGTATATCATATTTACTTTACTTGATAAGTTTATGATGATAAAGGGGGTTTTCCTAATATGTCCTTTTCAATATTAATAAAACTGAAAAAAGAAGAGAGAGAGAGAGAGAGAGAGAGAGTACTCTCTTCCAAACGGACAATTTGTCCTCATATATTCGTCTGCTAATTTGAGAAATTTAAATCATCAGCACGATAGCATCCTTTAAATCAGTGTGCAGGTTGCTTCATATTAGAGAATACAAAACTTAGTGGGTAAATGGCAGCTGCATCCCTTGAAAAATTAGAGAGCTATGTGGTAAACTACCAATCTCGGAGGTTCATTGGTAGAAGTGATTGTAGTGCTTAGGGGAAATCAAAATTATTTGTGCCCGCTTGACTGTTTATGCCCCAAAGGCCCTGGAGGGAGAAGGCTTCGACGAATTTTGTCTGTTGATTTGTGTGTGTGTGTGCTTCCTGACTTTCTCTATCATATTTCAATAAACTGATGTGAAATTTCTGGATGGCATACTGAAACAAATTATCATAAAGCTTTAATAAATAATTTTATTTTGTATTTGTGTACATCATGCCATAAGTCATTTACAGCCAATGGTGCCCGCATAGAATTTTTATGCGAAAAGAGGTAAATCTCTTTCATCATGAATCTGGTTCTTTGGATATCGTTAATCTTTACACAATAAAAACTTCTAATTTTTTTTTTCTTTTTGATAAGTAAAAGAACATAGCATAAATCAAACAAGAGCATCAACAAAGTCTAATAAATCAAAGGAGAGCATCAATAAAAACTTCTAGTTACTTTCTCAAAAGTTCTTTGTTGTTAAGTTTTCAGCCTTGTTTTCCTAAGGAGGACATGATAAGTAAAAATTAAAGAGAATGGATTATGCCAATAAATTAATGCTAGTTAAATATGAATTTGATATTTATTTAACAAAATAGGCATTGTCATTGCATTGCTAGCTAGCGATTATATTGGAGAACGGCAATTTGAAACTTTTTTCTTTCACCTTGCACTGGAATTTTGCAATGCTTATATCTTAAGACTGTATATATGCTCTTCATTTTACTGTACCACCATAGTTATATAATGGTTAGTATACTATTTTGTGTCATTCCTCTGTTCTTTCGGCTAATGTGTTTCCACATCTCAAATTGAGAATTGACTGTCTAGATATTCCTGCTTTTGATGGTGACCTAGTTTTATACTAATTTTGTAGCCTGGCAACGTAAAGAATTTGCTTGCTTAAATTTGGGGTATTTCTATGGGCATTTATCAAGGTGAAAAAAAAGTTCCCTTATGTAACACCCCGAAGTCTAGAACATCCGTCTCTAGATCGGAAACGCTATTTGTGGGTAAGCGGGCCTCTAGCGAGATAACATAAATACAAGAAAAATTAACTAAACAAACATTCCAACATATATATATATATCGATGCCTCAATATATACTACAAACTAAAGTCTCAAGGCTACAAGCCATAATTCTAGACATAACATATACAAATTCCTCAACAAATGCTAAAGGTTCTAATGGCTAATATTCCTCAATAAATGCTAAAGGTTCCTCAACAAATTAAGCACACAATCGCATAAAATAAGCTAAACTAATATTTGGTAGATCTGTAACCCTTATAACTTCAATTACAAACTTAGCCCTTATCCCTCTATAGGTCTCACACTCACGTGGCCACTCAAAGGTGGGTAACCTGATCAAATAGTGTGATACATGTCGGCATACCGCATGTCACAGATTAGTTATTGATAAACCTACCTCTAGGTTTCTGCCGAACTATATAAAGAAGTAGAAAGTCCTCCAGGAGACCAGTTGTCGGCTCGAAAGCGCTCAGCGTCCCTCCTGAAACTTTTGAAAAGCCTATCAAACATACACATAAAAGATTTCGAGGGTAAGGATAATCCTCTGAATTAAAAATTTCAAAGTTCAAATGAGATTCGAACATTATCAATCAATTTGGATCGAATTTTGGACCCATAAATGATATATTTGGATTTAAGAGAGATTATTAGAGTGATATATGGACATAAAAAGGCAAAAAGGGTAAAAAAATAAACTTAAAAGTATTCTGGAATGGGCGCGACTACGCTCGAAAATGGGCGAGCCCAAGGCTATTGCCTCAGGTGCTAATGCACCCATATTCGGGCGCGGTCGCGCTCAACATAAAATTATTTTTTCAAAAAATCCTCGTGATAGCAGAGGATCAATTTTTATAAAATAAGGATTACTTTGTTCATCCAATTTTAAGATTTCTTAAGAATGAAAGTTTCAAAAGAAAACTTTTCAAAATTCCAAATTTTGTGTTCATAAGTTTTCAAGAAGGTTAGGCGTTTATTTGTCCAAGATCTCATCTCCAATAATGTCTAAATTGACCAAGGTTCAAGAGCACATAATTAGGGTAATGATCCAACAAGGGGAGGTGTCCAAATAATCTCCAAAACAAAGGTAAGCCATATCATGATTAATCAAAGTCATGAACCAACAATTTTCAAGCAATCGGTTGATATGTCATCAAAGTTCAAAGCAACATGCTATCAAGGAAGAAAATTAATCATAATTCTTACTTCTCTAGCTTATCCAAGGTTGATAGCAATTTATCCAAATTTTCAAGCAAAACATATAATAACAAAAAATATTGAAGGTTATCACCATGTTTCACTTCAAAACCATACATATTATAATTCATCCTAGAATTAGCGTTTCAAGCTTGCCAAATGCTCTCACCTTATTTTTTTCTCCCTTTAATGGTTGATCTTTAAAGCTTTAAAGTCTTGAGATTTTGTAACTTAAAGGAAAATAGAAGAAGAAAGGAAGATGTTCGTGTATGTAGAGGAGACAAGTGTCAAGCAAGAAATAAGAAGCAAGAGGCATAAGGCAAAAGGGATGTGCTTGTCTTGCAAGACAAATCCTCAACCTTATAAACTAAGCTTTGAGGATTAATTTGCCATTTGGCCAATTGTTATGCAAGGTGTCAAAATATTATGGTTAACAGCCACTTGGCCTAATGATGATTTTAACTTGGATGAGGATTATTTTTGTGTAATAATACAACAAATATCTAGTATGCTAAAGGGGGGGTGTTCGGCCGAGTTTCTTGTGTGTGTATGCATGTGTATGTATTTTGTTTATATAATGTATAATTTTTGTAATGGGTTGGGTCTTCATATGGTTTGGACTCAAGTTTTGGGCCAAGATTTAGGCTAAAATTTTTTTTGGGCCAAAATAATGAATATGATAATTTTCGGGTGCAACAAAAAATATTTTGGTAGTGATAAAATATTTTTGATTGTGAGAAAAAAGTCAAAAAGTTGAAAAAATGTCTACCGGTTAAAAGCAAGTGTTTAAAAATTTAATTAGGAAAATTTTCAAGTTATTCTACTCTTCCTTTCTATAAAGAATCTGATCCCTAGATTCGTATCTTTACTCTAACAGATGGGGATACTTCTCATGCTTCTCGCTCTCATGTTCCCAAGTGGCCTTTTCTATCTTCTAATTTCTCCAGAGAACTTTAACTTGGGGTATTCTACGATTCTCAAGTTTGCGAACTTGAAAATCTAGGATATGGATAGGTTATTCTATATACGTGAGGTCGCTTTGTATCGGCACATCAATGTGCTCATGACATGGGAAGGATTTGGGTGGTATTTTCGTAGTTATGATACATGGAAGACATCATGACTCCCTGTGAGATTTAGCGAAAGATACAACCTATACGTCACTGGAGTTAACTTTTTGCTCTTTTCCATCTCCGTATTCCCTTCTGCGGAGCAAGTTTCAGAAATACTTGATCTCTAACATTAAATTCCTGGTCCTTGCGACATTTATCTGCATAACTTTTCTGACCATCCTAGGCCGTTTTTATGTTCTATTTGATGATCTGAATTTTATCAATAGACTCATATATTATCTTAGGCCTCAGTTTGTCCTTTCCTTCTCTTGGGGTATTCCTTGCTTCATCTAAATCTTAGTGCAGAGGCGATCTGCTTTTTCTTTCGTACAAGGCTTCATAAAATGGTATTTATATTGAAGCTTGATAACTGTTGTTATAGACAAATTCCACTAAAGGTAAATACTTATCTTAGGTTCCAGAAAAGTTCAATACACAAGCTCGCAACATATCCTCCAATATCTGAATCACCATTTCAGATTGTTCATTAGTTTGAGGATGAGCTGCCGTATTAAACAATAGTTTAGTCCCCAAATGTTCCTGTAAACTCCTCCACAACCTCATCATGAATTTAGGGTCTCTATCGGAGACGATGCTATGAGGTATCTCATGCAATCAAATTATCTCCTTCATACAAATTTCGGTGAGTTTCTCGACATTATATTGGGTTTTGACAAGTAAAATATGCGCAGATTTCGTGAGCCTATCAACTATAACTTAAATACTATCACAGCCTCGTCTTACTACTGGCAGACCAACCACGAAGTCCATGGTGATCTAATCCCATTTCCAACTCGGGATTGGAAGTGGCTGCAACTTTCTAGAGGATCTCTGGGTTCTGCTTTCACGAGTTGACAAGTTAGGCATTTCTGAATAAATTCACTTATATCCCTTTTCATGCCATCCCACCAAAACTTCTGTTTCAAATCTCTGTACATCTTTGTCCCCCTAGGATGTATTGAGTACTCAGTTTGATGGGCTGCAACTAACACTTTCTCACGCATACTTGCTGGAACACATACCCTATTTCTGAAGCATAACAATCCTTCTCCATTTATCCTAAATTTAGATTCCATTTGCGTGCCCATCAAAGATTTAAGTTTCTATATCTATTCGTCTTTCTCTTGAGCCTTTAGAATTTTATTGTACAATTCGGGATATATACTCAGATTCGTCATCCTCCTCTTTTGACTTAGGGTATTAGCGACCACGTTCGTTCTATTTGGATGGTAAGCGATGGTGAAATCATAATTTCAAAAAATTCCACCCACCATTGCTATCTTAGGTTTAGATTTTTTTGGCTGGAAATATATTTTAGGCTCTGGTGATTCGTATAAACCTTCACTTTAGCACTGTATAAGTAATGGCGCCACTCAGTCAAAGCAAAAACTATCACTGCTAATTCCAAATCATAAGCGGGATAGTTTTGCTAGTGATTTTTCAACTTCCTTGAGGCATATGCAATCACTCGTCCTTTCTATATCAGCACACAGCCTATAGCTTTCTTAGAAGTGTCTGTATACACTGTAAACTCTTTTAACCCATCAGGTAGTGCGAGTATTGGAGCTGTAGTTACTCTTTTCTTCAATTCGAAGAAGCTCTCTTCTCAGTTCTGATTCCATTCAAATCGCTGATCTTTATGGGTCAACTGGGTGAGAAGACTAGCTATCCTGAAAAAGTTCTGAATGAATTTTCGATAATCCCTTAGTAATCCCGAGGCTTCTCATCTCAGTAATCATCTTCGATCTTTTCCAGTTGAGTACTGCCTTTACTTTATCTGGATCAACTTTAAGACCATTTTGGGATATTATATGTCCCAAGAAAGTTATCCTACTTAACCAAAATTCACACTTGCTGAATTTGGCATACAACTGATGCCCCTTAAGGGTCTGAAGAACAATCTGCAAAAGTTTTTTCGTGTTCTCTCTACGACTCAAAGTACACCAGAATATCATCAATGAAAATTACCACAAAACAATCAAAATATGGATGAAAAACTCGCTGCATCAAATCCACGAATACTACATGAGCATTTGTCAATCCAAATGGCATCATAGCAAATTTAAAGTGTCCATACTAAGAGTTGAATATAGTCTTGGGTGTGTTTGCTTCCCGTATCTTCAATTGGTAGTACCATTGACGAAAGTCCAACTTTGAATATACCACAAATCCCTAAAGGTGATCAAATAATTCATCGATGCGGGGTGGCGGATATTTATTCTTGATGGTCACTTTGTTTAATTCGCTATAGTTGATACACATTCTTAGTGAACTATCCCTTTTCTTCACAAACAAAACTAGAGCTCCCCAAGTGGACGAGCTCGATCTTATGAGATTCTTATCCAACAGTTCCTGTAGTTGATCCCATAAATTTTTTCAACTCTGTTGGTGCCATTTTATAAGGGGTTCTCGAGAATAGCACTACTCTAGGAAGAGTTTCAATTACAAACTCAATTTTTATATCCAGGGGTAAAGAATCCAGCTCTTCAGGAAACGCTTCTTGAAAATCTCTAACTACCCTGACATCCTCCAACTTCATGGTATCTTGTGGCTTATTAATCAAATAGGCCAGAAATCCTTGTCCGCCCTTCCTTATAATTTTTCTGGCCTTAACTACAGAAATAGTAGTGATTTTACTGTTATGGGAGTTGATATCAATACCAACCTCAACTTCTGTTCCCAACTTTATTGTTTTAGCAAAATAGTCTACCACAGCCAGATGCTGGTATAACCAGTCCATTCCTAGAGTGAGATCATAATCCTCTATTGGTAATTCGATGAGATGAGCAACAAATTCTTGATTCTCTATGCCTATGGGGCAATTAGGGTACCTAACGCAAGTTTCGTAATATCCTCCTGCAAAGGTATGGACTTCATAAGGCACATTCATGTTTTCTGAGATCAACCCTATTCGTTTAGCACACGGAATAGTTACAAAAAAGTACGTGGCACCCGGATCAAACAGAATTTTACACAAAAAGTTCTGGATTAGGATGTTATCTTAGACCGCTTACGTAGGATCCACTCCTTCCTCAGCTGCCATAGCATAGGCCCTTAGCTTGATCTGGCAGTGTTCAACTGTATTCTGCTGCAATTGATCCGGCATTCCAACACCTACATCCTTGCGGTTCCTTGGACAGTCCTTAGCAAAATGCTAGGAGCTCCTACAGACTATGCACCATCCTTGCTTTTTCTAACACCTGTCCTTGGTGTGGGAGGTGACTCTACAGAAGTTGCAACTTCTTTTCTTGGCCGCTGTTGGAGCCTTTCCCTTCACATTCGATGGGCTACCTGCCATCGTCTTCGGCTTCTTTTCGAAGAAATTTTTACTTCCTTTATCTTGGTCGAGTTAACCCGACCATCTTTCCTTTCTCTTGTTATCAATCTTTCGCAGTTTCTAAAACTCCATTTCAAGCTTCATCTTTCTCTCCATCGCTCTGTCATAACTAGAAAGATTGCAGATAGCCAAAGCTCACCTCAGCTCAGACTTCAATCCCTCAACAAATCTTTTCATCCTTCTCTTCTCATCGGCCAGGCAAGAGCGGCTCAATCAGTTTGGAGGCCTTAGGCGAAATAGAAAATTGAGTCTTTATTGTAAATCTTTTTAACAAAAATCGAAATGAGATGTTTTTTAACTTTTTTATACGCTAACAAAAAATGTTATATAGAATCTGCAGACTGCAAATACATATAACAAACATTATGATTTATTTGTTTCTTCTTTTTCTCTATTTCTTATTCAACAAAACAAAATATAAAGTAATACACGTAGTTATATATCTGAATATTCACTAAAAACACAAGCTTGAATTAGTTTTAAGAAAAATAGAGAAGAGAGAAGGTTTTAAGAACTCAAAGAAATAAATTTCGAGAAGATGAATAGTTAATCATCTTCATTGGAATTTGTAAAAAAACGAAAGTTTTTATTGCCAAAAGAAAAAAAAAAAGAAATGTTACCCTATTAATAGACTGGGATGAATAGTCAATCATAAATAGAAGTTCCATTAACTTGTTTAATAAAAAATTCCAAAATTTTTAAAATTTAATAGGCCACCAAATTTAGAGGCCTTATTATTTGATTTTTATTAAGCGTAATATATAAAAAGAAGACCCTATTTTTATTTTTATTTTTATTAGCTCAAAAGATCTAAAAGAAATAGGCTTTTAGGAATAGTTCTTATATGTGTGTTTTGTGTGTGTGTGTGTGTGTGTGGCCTTCGATCTTCAGTGGCCCTAGGCGACAGCCTTTCTTGCCTAAAGGTTGAGACGCCCTTGCGGCCAGGACATGTGGAGCGTACTAAATTAACTGATTAACTCCTCTTCATACTCTACTATTGACAAGAATCCCTAGATTAGATTCATAAATTCATTCTCTCTCATATCCCTGACCACTAGAGATATCCCTGACCACTAGAGAGAAGTACTTCTTTGTGAATTCGGCCTTAAATTCATTCCAAGTCCACTCGACCTCACCCCTAACCCACCTTTGTTTTACGACACGGCACCAATTATGTGCCATCTCATCCAAGAGGAAAGTAGTATATCTCACTTGTTGATCTTCCGTATGGTTAAGCACCCGGAAGATTTTCTCGACTTTACTTAGCCAAGCTTTAGCTTTCCTGTCATTAGGTTCTCCCTTAAACCTTGGTGGGTTAAATTTTATGAATCAAGATAATAACTTATCCTTGAAGTTTTTCTCATTCTCCTGCCCCTCATTAATTAGCTGTCAGTCCTAATTCACGAGTTGCAGTAATAGGGTGAAAAGTCGATCCACTGCTGGTCCGTTTCTGGGAGGGGGTGTTTTTCACCTGGTTTCTCTTAAGGTAAATTATTTTCCACATGATTTAGGGTTTTTGGTGTAGGGACCTCCTCAAATAATACACACCTCAGTCTGCCACTTTTCCTAGGGGGTTCGGTGTTCAAGGTATTTTTCTAGTTGCTATTATAATCTGAAATCGATAAACAAATTTTTGCTTAGCATCATTTCATCATCCATTCTTGTTACATAAGGCCAAAAATATCATAACTCATCAAATGATAATACCAAAGTTGAGCTAAGCAATATGACAAAAGTTATGTTGTTCATTCATTTCAAAAGTGATCATATCACTTAATACAAAATATGGTTACAAGGCCATCTATAATACTAGCAAAAGATATGGTAATATAACCACTTTGTACCATACAACTTCTCATCATACCTTATAACTATACATATCGAACTAATCGAAGCTAGGAAACCAAAACTTACATACTACCCACTATTATCTATATGTACGTACGTATATATACAATTTCCTATCTCAACCTCCTATTATCAACCCCTAAATTTGGGGTCCTTATCCGGATCCTCCTCAGGATTCTTTTCCAGCTCTTCCTCCTCTCCATTCTCATTTCCTCCAACATTCCTAACATTATTCCCGCCAACTCCACCAACATCAAATTATCATCTCCTCCAACCTTACCTACAATATCAACCCCGACATCATCACCCGCAACACCATCTCCTACAATAGCATCACCTCTAATTGCCTCAAGCCATCCAAAATCCTCACTCAAATTGAAGTCATCACGGCCTCCAAAGTGTCTCTCAACCCATACCAGCTCATCATCTGTAATATGTACCTGGGTAGAAGGTGGTGGAGGGATAGTCCTTATGCGTATAGTCCGTCTGAACCTCATCCGACTACTCCCTTTACCTCCAAGTATACCAGATGCTCAAGCTCCTCCGCCAGGGTTCCTGCTAGGCACTCTCGAAAAATGCATCACATCTATAATCATTCCACCGGCCTTATATGTATTCGATGCGTAAATCTTCTTCCCAAATAAACCCGACATCCAGGGCTCCTCAGGCTTCTGAAACCTTGGGACGTACTCGCCCCTTACGTAGTCTTGAGCCACCCACTCCATGTTGAATAGAGTATCGGCTACCTACCTGAATGCATCCTCAAACTAGCATATGAGGTTCCGGCTAAGCTAGGTAAAATGATGTTGGTTGTTGGCAGATACATTTTTAAAGTTAAGAATCTGACCCTGATGTCTCTCAACCATTTTCTCCATCTCACTCTTAGCCCATTTACTATAGTCCATGTATAGGTTATGCTGCTCCATATAAGAATTCTTCCAATATTCGATCTATTTGTCTTTCTCCTCTAAAAGTGCATTATAGTCCATCTGTTACTTCTTCAACAGGCCTATGTTACTGCTACTATTGTTGTGATTCAATTCACCGAACTCCTCAACCATATCCTTTCCTTTGTTCATTTACACATCATAACCAACAATCAATAGACGAGATTAGTAATTAATAAAAGGAAGTCATTATATATATAATAACGAACTAAAAAGTTCTAAGGCTTCCTATCTTGCGCTCTGATATCACCTGTAATGCCCAAGAGCCTAGAACATTCGTCCCTAGGCCGGAAACGCTACCTGTGGTAGGCAGATCTCTAGCAAGATAACATATATAGAAGGAAAATTAACTGAACATTTCAAAATATAGACATATATATATATATATCAATGTCTCAATATCTATTATAAACTAAAGTCTCAAGGTTACAAGCCATAATTCTAAACATAAAATATACAAATTCCTCAACAAATGCTAAAAGTTCTAATGGCTACAAGTCATATGCAACGTTTATCATACAAAATCATTATTCTAAGCTGAAACAAAATAGCATAATTTTGAACTAGCGAGCTCCAGAAGCTAACTAACCTATATATGGTAATATATTCAAATAAGTCTACTGACTTAGTAAAAATTATAATTATGAATGGTTAAGGAACAAGATGAATCAACAATCCAATATAAAGAGCAAATGAGGACAATGAACAAGTTAAATATGCAATATGATTGTGATGGCTCAATAATAAAAGAGAAATGAATAATAATCAAACAGAAATGGATAACTCATGCAAGAGTTCAAATTAAGCACACAATCGCACAACATAGGCTGAACTAGTATTTGGTAGATCTGTCACCCTTATAATTTCAATTACAAACATAGCTCTTATCCCTCCACGGGTCCTACACTTGAGTGGTCACTCAGAGGTGGGTAACTCGATCAAATGGTGTGACATATGTCGACGTACCGCATGTGACAAATTAGTCTTTAAAAAACCTATCTCCAGATTTTCGTCAAACTATCTAAACGAGTAGGAAGCCCTCTAGAGGACTAACTATCAGCCCGATACTGCTTAGCGTTCCTCAGGAAGCTT
This sequence comes from Handroanthus guayacan, assembly GCA_014898755.1. Taxonomy (NCBI): domain Eukaryota; kingdom Viridiplantae; phylum Streptophyta; class Magnoliopsida; order Lamiales; family Bignoniaceae; genus Handroanthus; species Handroanthus guayacan. The sequence goes on from JACFYI010003655.1 coordinate 209,005, forward strand.
TTCAAGAGTCCATCAAACATACACACAAAAGTATGTATTATATAGCATCGATGGGAGGTCTTTGGGAATGAAATTCTCACAAAAGTATAGAATTAGTATATGACACCCTTTCGAAAGTGTATTATATATTCAGCATATGTATGATAAGTGTGATCATTAGCATATATATTTGATGATGTAGATAACAATAGATTAATTGGGCCTAATACCCAAGTGGGTAATAAAGAAGGTCCTTATGGGGCAGCCCGGTACGAATGGTAGGCCATGCAGGTTTCGTACGACTTGAGTTGTCACAGCCGTTGATGCGCAGACAAGTGGACGGGAGAGATCAAGAAAGTACAGGTTCAAATATGAGAGTCAGCGGGCATTGACAACTATAAATAATTCCTTCCAACTCCAATGCAAACACGTGGTAAACTTGTCAACTCATGATATAACATCCTGAAATATTGTATTAAATCTACAACTGCCCATCAAAAAAAGTATTAAATCTATAACTAGGACTTAACTTGAGGAATGGTTGCTTAGTTTCTCATATTAATAAATTGACAGGTTTGGCCTACATAATTCTTGTGGGTCAAATCAATATTATTTTCTAATATTTCGTAAATATATTATTTTGAATCATGTTACCTATAACCATTTTATTATATGATATGAAACTTTGACATAAATATGTAGTTATGTAATGTTGATACAGGCATTCGCAACATGGACCTATCACTTTGTGATATGGGAATCCTATATGTGGACGTATGCATGGGACATTTGTCATATGGACCCATTACTGAGTGGTTAGGATATAAATAGATCTATGTGATATGTTGGCTAGAAATTAATTTCATATTTCTAATAAATTCTATTATTGTGACCATCAGAGTAATGTGTGGTTAAAGTCACATGAAATTATTAGCTATAAATATTATATCATTAATGTGATCTATTGTTCACTGTGTATCTAAACTTATATAAATTATTTGTTGGGCTTTCAAGCTCACTCCTTTTTATTGATATTTCATATTCATTAAAAAAAAATATCAAAGAAAGATATAAGAAACTATTGGGTAATAGTTTAATTACTAGAGTTTTCATACGTAATTTTTTGGTTGTTTTGTAATGTAAAATATGCCTTGATTGCTGAATTCTAACCCATGGATTGGGGTGATACAATCCCACATCAACTACATTTATAAATTAACATATGTGCGAATTATATGGTTATATATGGTGTAGATCCTTGGTCATCACATTACATTTTATATATGTAAATTTCTTTGGATATTTTTGCTAATAAAAAAAATTGGATAATAGGAAGTTCAATAACTTGCAGAGTGATAATGGAAATTTTCGAAAGTTCATGGAAGTTTATTGTAATTTGGTAGAGCGTGAAGGGATATTAAGGTAATTATCGTACTTAAATAATCTTATCCTTGGCTGTGACTAAGAAAAGAATTTCTTTTCTTCCTTTGCGTCATGTTATTCCCCACACAAAACAAGCTTGGAAACATAAATCCAACTACGACAATTATTAATGTTAGTCATTATGGCACACTCGCTTAAATTTTCTATTACATAAATTAAAAATACTTATTTATATTAAATTGTATAAATTGTCCTACATTTTTAGATTTTTTTTTTTTGCTTGCATTGATTTTATAGAATAACATGATTGAAATATAAATTTGGAGATAATAAAGTTGAAAAAAAAAATATAATTGGGTAAAAGATAAAAGGATAATAAATATTACAAAAGGTAAGTAAAAACAAAATTACTTTACATTATTTTCAAAAACTATATTGTAATTATTATCTTTTAAAATATGGCTAGTTTTATCACCTCATTAAAAGATATACCAAAATAACTAACTTGAATTCTTTATTTCAATTTGTATTATATCTCTTATTCTATTGTATGGATACTTATCAAGTATGTGGTGTGTACAAACCTGTGTTTTCTTAAGGATAGATTTAATACATTTGGCATTTATGTAAAATATGAAATAAGAAATAAAGCACCATTTTGGAATAGAAGATCCTAACTGTCTTTGAAATCAACTTATAGCGAATCTTAAGGTACACATGTACGTAAATGATGAATGATTCTCATGTTGGCATACAAGCCGAAAAGTAAATACTTGTTCGAATTGGCATGGACAAATAACCTTATAGGATATCAATTTATTCAAGGGATAATTATCACAACAAACCACTAATTATATAAATACTTTTTGTGATTTTAAAATGACAATATCACCATCTGCATATTATTACTAGATCTCTTCAAAGTACTACAAATTGACTAAAATATTATAAATGAGTACTTGTTAATCTAACAAACTCTAGTCACGGGCCGTTTTCGTAATATCAACCTTGAGACAATGTTAAGGTAACTATCCTTCCATATTGTCTAGTTGTATAACATTGGTGTTATCTTCAAAGCTCTCCTGTTGCTCTGGCGGTTGCTCCTCTGGCTGCTGTAGCTCTATCCCTTGAGGTGGGTGTCCTTTCAGATAGAAGGTTGCAACATAGAAATAAAACACTAAGTTCACAAAGCAAATGAAACGCAACATCATATAATACGTTCCCAAGCTACTTGTGTTCAAGTCATCGCCAAACAAGCCATGGAAGAACAGGATGAAAGCTAAGCTAAGGAAATGTCCAATGTTGAGGGCGAATTGGGTAGTGGATGGCCCATACTTGTAGAATGATTCAGGAACAAGTGAGTAAAAGTATTCCTCGTGGCCATCAAATACTAGCCCTTCAATTACCCCTAACAACACAAACTGTGGACTTAACCAAAAAACACTTATGGCAGTGTCAAATATCACATATTGCCGCAACCTGTAATGCTCAACCCCCCATGCAATTATACAACATATTGGTGAAATTGCCATTCCTATACCAATTCTTGCAAGCACAACCTTCCTTGTAATTTCATCAGTACGCCAATAGAATGAAAACAGGAAATCACAAATACGTGATGCTATGAAGCTCGAGGCAGTCATAATTAGGACAAATATTGATACAGGAACATAGGAGATACCACCGAGATGATTGTCCATGTAGTTTGCTTGCTCATAAAAGAAAGTATTTCCAGTGGCCTTTAACACCCCGTAAACAAGAAATGTTGTCCAAAGGGGGATCATAGTCAGTAAAATCTTGACTTCCTCAACTTCTTCAACCGTGCAACATCTGCCTTTCCTTTCTTGTTCTTCAAGACTAGTAGATGATGATGATTCCACTTTAATGGCAGGTTTATCTAACCACCTACTTGAAACATTTCTATTAATTACCTCTTAATTGAACTCTGTCAAAAGAAAACATTAACACACACAATACAAACAGTTCTGTTGTACCTCAGTTTTGGAATGTCTGATATGTGATCATTACCAGGAGTAGGAGGGCGATGTATGTTTGATATTGCTGCATACAAGACTCGCAACACGGTCATGTCTCGAGTGGGTTTAGCAGGTTTCTTGCGTTCATAAAATGCAATGCCCACAAAGAAGAATCCAAAGGCTGCCCCCATAATTATTGTGGATCTCTTAGAAAGTTCAACCCATGGAGCATTTGTAGGAAAGCTAATTGATATAACGATACCAACGAAACTAGCTAAACGCCACCATACTTTTCTGCGTTTCTCTAATGGTATCTCATCTTCAACTGACCCCTTTTCCCTAAATTGATCGGCAAGAAATTCTTTCAGTACAATATCACGCCCTGCTCGCCCTAGAGCTATCAGTAATATTCCCACATATATTAAATGAATCTCAATACTTTGGAGACGCCAAGCCGCTAAAAATAGTAGCAGCAAACCCTGCAGAAACTGAATATTATCAGTAATATTGTCATTTAATATTAAGGATAATTCCCTCATTCGAAACCTCTTAATGTTCGGTATACTTATCAAAACACCTCTTAAGATTTGAATAATTGCTATTATACCCTTGATATTTGACATAATTATCAAAATATACTCTGTACATTCAGTATAATTTTTCCCAATTTTGATCTTCTGGACCTCGAAATTTTAATTAAACCTGGATTTTGCATAGTCAACATTAATAGAGTCCCAATTTTTTTCATAGTCAGAATCCAAAGTACTGCATAGTACAGATGGGGTGTTGGAAGGGATCGAAAAATCATACCAGCAGACCAATTAATCAAAATCTTGAACAATTGGAATTAAGGAAGAACTAAGCGAGCCCCATTTTCTTAACTACTATCATGGGCGAAGATTTTGAATTGGCCGTAAAGCAGGTGTTGAGCCTGCAATCTATTTTTATTCTTTTATCATTTTCAAATCAAAATGCTTATTTTCCTTTTTTCCCTTATTTTTCTTTTATATCATCTATACAACTTAATATACAGAATCCTCAATATTAATATATTATATTAAGTATACTAATTTATATGTAACTTATATATTTTATATGTTTCATATATTTGTATATCACATATATACTTCATATGTATAAATATTATATTAAATTATTTGTATGTATTTTTTATAAACAAGATTTTAACATTACATTATCGGTGAAAAAAATACAAAAATAAAATAAATATATTAAAACAATATTAAAAATATCGAGATAATACAAAAATTAGAATTCTAGGGTGGAACATATAGCCAATGCAATCTGGTAAGTTACTTTTGCGGGACGTTATTTTTGTGGAAGTGGCAAAGAAATAGAACATAATATAAATTCAGGAGTGGAGGTGCTTAAAGACAACTGCTCGGGTTCTGGATTTTAGGTATTTAAAACCGGATCAAGTCTACACTTTTAGGGTAAAGGTGAAGACGAAATCCGCTCAGTGTTTTGTGTTATTAAACTTGCGAACCTTAAAATTTGAAATGGGTGTCTGGTTTAGTGGCATACTGCCCCCTTTCAGTGTTAGATCGCTGTGCAATTCCAGAGACACCTCATTTGGCGGTATTTACATTTTTAGCTCTGATGATGTTGGAAGGTTTTTAATGATATCAATGAAATTCTGATAGAATCTTCTATTCTAAAATAGTATTTCATTTCATATTTCATACTTTGAGTACATGCCATATTTATTAAATATTCTCGTAAAAGTATTTAGTAGTAAATATAATATAGATGATATATATTTAAATGTATGGTATATAAGACAAAATTCCATTTTGGAATAGGGGATCCAATTCAAATGAAATTCGCTATGTGTGGCAATTTTCCTAAAATTAAGGTCCCACTGGCGATGCTAGGTATGCAAAAGTGGGTTTCAATTCAAATTTGGAGCTCGAGGAGCTAAAGTTGCAAAAAGTTATACTTAATATGGAAATTCTTTTAGTAGCTAGGACTAATTAGCAAACATTAATTTGAAATGAACCAAAAAGGCGTACTACCAACAGTTGAAGGACTGAAAAAGTTTTTTTCACTGTAAAGAAGCGTGTTGGAGATTCACATGCTTTAAAGGTTTAAAATAAAACAAAGGGATTATTTCCCCTATACCCTTGATATTTGACATAAATACCAAAATATTCCTTGAGTTTTTGTTAATCACTATTACACCTTCTATCGTTAATTTTATTGATGTATAATTACAGTTACACCACCTAAGTTTACCAAAATTACAATTACACTCTCTTATTCAATGGATTTAGTATTGGTAATATTTTAGGATTTTCAGATGGTGCAATAATAGTTACCAAAACAACAATAGGGAGCAATGATAATTACTAAGACAAAAGGTTGCA
>JACFYI010003656.1:7130-23078 GCA_014898755.1 Handroanthus guayacan
ACTTAGATTTTTCCTTAATGAAAAATTCTTGTTTTTCTTTTTAAAGTGACACACCTATTTTTATCATTTTCCATGCGAAACACACATTATCATCATGATTAATAAAGTAGTAGTTTTTTCACCACACATGCCTTGACAAACACGCATGTATCTTTGTTGAACTTGCAAGTCAAGTATGATATTTATTTGTAGCGTTCATAGTTGCGCATTGAACGGGTCAATTCCGTAGCGGGTCAAGCGCGATTGGATTCACATACATTTTCAAGTCTGTTCATTTTTCAGCTGGTCTTTCTTGTGTCTTTCCTATTCTCTTACGTTGTTAGTGACGTACGAATTCCAATTAGAATATCTTCATTTTTAGCTGCGTCCAAATCTTTGTCCTCCATGCATGTGTTTTTTTCTATTTGTTGGAACTTGATTGTATTATGTTCACTTCTTTTAATTAATGAGTTGGTTACATATGAGGAATTAATAGATAATATGCTACTGTTTGATATGCGGGTCCTGAGGAGGGACGTCTCAGTTTTTAGTTTTCAAATCTAGTTTTCAATGCTTAAGTCAGAAAAAGCTTTAAAGGAGGTCGAACAACAGAAGGATAGAATGTGGTGGTTGAAGGTGTTTAATGTGTATTAAATGAGATTAAATGATCCCTCATAAATGAACACGGTATTTATATTGGTTGATGTTGAGTGAGGAAGGTGGAAATCCCTTTTTACCCCCAACTTGTGCTTGGATTGTGTTTCTGGATAGGATAATGTTGCAGGGTTTAAACAGTCATTTGATTGATGAGATAGGTTGGAGGGCTACTCCTATAGCCTGCCGCTAGCCAGCCTACATGACACTAGCACTGCCATGGACGGTGGAGTCCAAATGATGGGTTTCATTTAATGTGTCTGTCAGAACAACTTGTGCTGTCTGACTTAGTCATAAATACTTGACAATAATATTAACGACCAAGAGATTGATACGCAGGTCAATTGGCAAATCACTGGCTAATTTCTCTAGGAGAGCTTTGGAGCAGGTCCTCGGGTCTAATGTGAGTACAGGTCAAAAAAGGGGGGATTGTGCTTCCCACTTCATCCTGATGTGAGGAGAAGAGATGAGGTCGAATGTGGCTGGCTTTCTCGGGCCCCAGAGGGCTTGACCAAACTGCACTCTCAGGTCAATAAGCCAATATCGAGCAGACACGTGTAGGTCAAATTTTCACCGACATCAAATATGAACTCAAAACTTGGTAGGGTCTTAAATTTATAAATATCCCATTAGATTAGTTCCAACATTTTATGGAGTAAAAGGAGCTATCAATTTTTGCCACTTGAGCTAGCTAGGTGTTAATAAAAAGGAAGACCCTTCTATGTCTAAAAATGATTGTTTGAATAATAAATTTTGAGTTTTCAATTTTACCATTCACTAGTACAGTTAATTCACTATTTTAACTATACACACTGCTCCATTTTTTTTTATTATTATTATTATTATTATTATTATTATTATTATTATTATTATTTACTACAACTACTCTTAGACTATCCCGTTTTATAACATTTTTTAACAACAATATTCTTGCATTTTTGTATTTTTCATATTCCATTTAATTATTTGACAGAATAAAATATATTTAAATATTGTTTAATAATTGCTAGTTAAACTTAAAGTGACAAATCCAAACGGGCCAAGAAGAACATTTAAATGTTGCTCTAGCGTATAAAAAAGGAAAATCTAATGATCTTGTCTTGTCTTGTCTTTTTTTTTTTTTTTTTCCCTAATAGGGGAATAATATGACAACAATTTTCCATACACGATAAATCATTAAAGAAACTATATAACTATAAAGTATGTATACATTTTATTTTCCTTGTGTGAGATGACAATTAGAATTTGGCAATTTCATATAATTAATTAGAAGTTGACCGGGAAAGCTTGCATTTTCCTTGTTGCTTCCAAATTTCCAACATTACCAACTTTTATACCTAATTCAATTAATAAACAGATAATTTAACCACATATACTTGTGCGTACATATATATATATGTATGTATGTATGTAGATATATATATATATATATATTAATGCATGATTAGTCATTATGCACTCATGAACTTTCCAGTTAATAACACCATGCAAATTGGCCTAACTTTCCTAGGTTGAGTAAACGGAACCGCGTAACATTAATTGAGTTAATGTTTATCTATAAATGAAATAAAAAATAAAATATTAATTAAAATAAATTATATAGTCGAGTATTTGGCTAATAATTTTCCACCATAAATGTCACGAAGAATAAAGAACTTAAACGTGCATAAAATAAAATAAGAATTATGCCAGAAATTCGCTATATAAGGGCTCATATAAGTTGACTATATATGGCTAACAAATTTTGACAATTTTTAGGAATTAATCATATTTTAGTTGCCGGAATTTTTTACAACGTAGCATTAGTTGTTGCAGAAGCCAACCAGTAAAAAATTTAGGTGAATTAATTAATTAATTGTATATTTTTCTTAGAACATATGAAAACCCACAATTGGAAATAAATAAATAAATCATATTGTGGAAATTAGTGAACTTAATCTTAGCCTGTTTCTTAATTTCGTCGAATTTAATTTGTGAACAAAACAAAGAAAATCAAACTCAAAGAACAAATTAATGATGTAAACTTACAAATATTAATACATGTGTAAATTGATAGGAAATATACTTCCATGGCATCTTACTACAAACAGTACATCCTGGAAGAAATTTCTTCCAGGCTTGTATTTTATTTACAAAATGTACATTTATTAGAATAAAGATATAAAATCATTCACTAAAATAAAAAATTAATAAAAAATTGAAAAAAATAAAAAAATAAAAAATAAAAATCGGGCCCATGGCTACAATTTGGATGATATTAATCAGGCCACTTGGAAATATTTGAAACCCTAATTAGCTTCAACTCTCCAAGAAAAAAAATTCCTGTGTGAGAATCATGAACTTCATTTCTGTTTAGTTGCCACCCCAAATGAAACCGATGAATGCGGATAAGCTGCCTCGCCCGAACCAACACGATGTGGTGGCAGACCACCACCGGCAAAGTGCATTTCGTTGAATGGACAGCCATTGCCGCCGCCTCCGGGGATGTAGGTGCACCCTGATGGACCAGAGGGAGGAACAGGGCCCTTTTCAAGTGAATGAATGAAAATGCCCTTCTCTTTTAAGGCTTCCACTTGATTATCATGCAACAATATTCTGCTAGTACTTGTGCCTAACTGGGCACACAAAAGAATGACAACTATTGAAATTAGCACAGGACTAAGGTAATTCATTTTTTGACAGAATAAATTTTGATATATGTGAAGATATATAGATTATGTTGAGTATTTATATAGGGAGAGGGCATAAGGAAATTGCTTATTTTCTATGTGTTGATAGGTTTTGACTGTTGCCAAGAGAGACTAATTCAATTGGGCATTGATTTTTTGAATTTTTCATGGGATAAGTTTAAGTTGAAAGATGGGATTTGAATTTGAGTCCCATGTTTTTTTCATCCTCGTTGGGCAGGATAATAGTCTACATCTTAGATTGCAATTGTTCTTCGTAATATGGTAGTGCATGGTTGACTCTATTTTTCTCATTAAATTACTAAAGGAGTTCATATGTCCTTGTCCAAACTACTTAAATCAACTAAAGGTAACTGTACTTTCTCATTCCAATTATGAATGTTTTTACTCTTCACTTATCGTACTTTTTTAAAGTGAATTTACAATACAGATTTTTAAAAAAGTTAAACTTTACTATATCAACTCATTTCCAGTGGAATATTTGCAAATATTTTGTCTAAATTCAAACACCGACTACAACTTAAAAGATATTTTGGGCTTTTTAGATGGATATAATTAATACCTATCAGCATTCTAATTGAGATGGAATATTTACAAATAAACAACTGGAAATGAGTTGATATGATAATATGCAACTTTTCTGAAAGTTTGTATAATATCAATTGAGAGAGAGAGACAGAGAGAGAGAGAGAGGAAAAGAAAAGAAAAACTTAGTCAATGAAGTGTAAAAAGAACCACATTTCGGATGACAAAGTGTATTTATCCCATCAGTACAATATCAACTAAATATCTATCATTAATATATATATATATATATATTATATGTAAGAGAGAGATCATTGATTCATATTTAGCCAAGGTTGACCAAATTATGAATTCTTAAATTTTTAAATTTTTTGTTATAGAAAGTAATTCTTCTTTAAAGGGACGTAGGGGTTCAATGCCCTAAAATTGCTGTTTTGAAGTTCTTTCTTCTGTAGGAAAGCTTCTCTTTAAGATAGGTTCACGGTTCAATCTCGTAAAATTGCTGTAACAACCCGAAAAATTCCCCTAATTTAATTTTAAAGTGAGAAAACTTATCTAATTAAATTTCTAGACAAATATTTCCCTAATTTGATTTTTGAACTCTCAATTTTCAATAGATAAGCATTTTAAAACGTTTTTGAGAAAAATCTCTAATCAGTAATTGATTTTTCACTGATTTAAGATTTTTCTCTCAATCAAAAATATTTTATTACTTCCAAAAGATTTATTTTACACCCAAAAATTATTGTATGCATTATTTTGGTTCAAGAAATGATTTTTAGTCCAATTTTTAGCCTAAAACTTGAGTTAATTTAGCTCAAAATTCTAACCCCTTGTATAACCCATTATATACTACAAGTTATATACTATATGAGATAACATACATACACATAAGTGTATATATGATAGCCGGCCAACACCCTTTATCTTCAAGGGATATTTTCATTATTATAATGAGAATAAATCTCATTAAAGTAAAGGAATTAAGCATATACCAATTGGGATGCTCCATAAACTCTTGACACTTATCAAATAAATTGGAAAAATGCCGAATGAACCTTAATTTCATTTCTACAAAAATTGAATTTGATTTTGCAAGAATTTAGGAATGACAACTAAGTCCCAACTTCTTCTATAAGATTGGAGTGAAAGTGCAAGACAAACATTGCTCTTCTTACTCTTCTTCCTTCCCTCGGATATGCACCTCTCCCTCTGCAACTCCTTCAACTATCAATACTTTGAAACCCAAGCTCCTCTCATCAAATCGGCCTAAATTATATACCCTTAGAAACCTTGTTGAGTCTAGATAACCATAAAATCAAGAATCACTCAAAAATATGGAGGGAAACATCTGAAAAAACTGTTAGAAAACAAGGTGTCGCAACTGACGTGAACAAGGCAGTAGCAAAGAAAAATGTTTGAGTGATTAGTGATGAAGATCCAACCATTGGATCATCGATCGAAAACCACCATCAGAATGATCATCAAGTTAAGGTAATTGTAGAGGTAAATATCACCATTAAAATCATATGAATTTTGAGATAAAGTGATTGAAATAATAATTGCCGAATTTTGGTATTTCAATAGGTGGTATGACTCGGAGACTTAGAAAATTTGAAAACCCTTTTGAACTTGAAGCTAAGGACCAAAGGTAAGGATCATAGCTATATCCTCTCTTGAACACTTGCTATGGATTAGAACTAGTATTGGTTTTTTTTTTTTCATTTCCTAAATCGGTTGAATTGTATTGTTGAAATATCATTGGAATTTCTTGTTTTGAGACACTTGATTCGATTGAAACCTTGGCTCAATCCTATGTTATTGTATTCTTGATCATGTTGGAGATTTGATGGAGTAGAAATCATGGACAAAAGGAGACTCTAACCACTTGATAGTTAAAGTACACCAAGATTGGTATTTTGCCAAAATTTCTTTCAAATTTAAAAATTAAAAATCTCAATGATAACTAGAACAAACTAATGCTAATTTCTTCATTTTTCGAGGTCTAATATATTAAGGAGTTTATACAAAAAAAAAAATTCACGGTTACTGTTCATCGAGTGCGATCGCACCCGTTTTTGCACGCGGAAGCTCCCAGGATAGAAATTTTAGACGTTTTACGTGCGTCTGCACCCATTGTGTCCATGGTCGTGCCTATTCCAGAACGTTTTAAATTCGATTTTGAGCCGTTTTGCCTTTTTACATCCATATTTAACTTCTTTTCAATGTTTTAGAAATTTCAAAATGATTTTCTTCCTAATCCAAGATTCGAACGGAATAAATTTCAAATTTGACAAATGTTACTAATTGATTCTTTCACCTCGAATAAGAATAAGATCAAATAATTTGATATTATTTTAAAATGAAAATGTTCGTTTGTTTGTGCCCGAAACAAAATCCAAATTTTTATTTGACTTCTTTTATTTATTCTAAGTCTATATTTCACTCCAATAAACTCTTCCAAATCTAAGCATACATTTCTCTATGTCCGAAAATCGAATGGAAATAATCGATCGAATTCAAATTGGTGATGAAGCTTCGTCTTACTTTTTTCGGACTATTGTTAAGAATTTGCAATTGAAACCGATTAATTGATCATGTCCAGTTATTGCTAAAGCTTCATATTGTTATAATTCGATTATTTGCGTTGTTGAAAATCAATTGATCGATTTATTGTTAGGCCTGGGAGTCTCAAGAGGAACACTGGGCGGCATCGGGCCGACAGATGAACCTTTGGTAGGTTTCCCAAACAGTTGGACCTAAGCTTGATTCAAACTACGGATAGTCTTATGGAAATTTCGAATAGATGCGCCAAAGGGCTAGTTTTAACATTCGTGGTCGATTGTGCTACGGTGACTGGCCTTAAAATTGATGCTCCTCGAGTGGCCACTCGAGATAGCAAATGGAGGGATAAGGTGTTACATTGTCATGTTGACATGTTGATTGTTATGGGGGTATAACGGTGACAAATCCACCAAATATTAGTTCTGCTTTTGCTATATGATTGTGTTGATTGTTATTTTGATTAAGCTCGTTTATGCTCTTGTTGAGCTATTGTTTATACTCTTGCTAAGCTATTGTTGGTGCTTTTGCTGAGCTATTCGATTACATTATTTGTGAGATAATTGCAAGTCGTTAGCATATTCTATTATTTTTTTGAGCTTATTGCCTCTTCAGTCCTTCATTGGATTCCTTGTTCTTTGCTATTCCATAGCTATGCTTCTCACTAAGTTAGTGAACTTATTCAAATATATTATCATATTTAGGTGAATAAGCATCTGGAGCTCGTTAGCTAAATTTTATGCTCTTTTGCTTTGGTTTAGTTTGATGGTTTATATGAATGATATTGTAAATGGTTTGTAGCCATTAGAATTGTAGTAGGTGGAAAAGTTTGTACATTACGTTATGATTAGATCTTGGCGCTTGTAGCCTTGAGACTATAGTTTGTAATAGACATTGAGATTCTTCGGAGTTGTATATATATGATGATATATTGCTGAGTTATTTCCTTTGTATTTCTGTTAACTCGCTAGAGGTCCGCTTGCCCACAAATAGCGTTGCCGGCCCAGGGACGGCCGTTGCTGGATCCCGGGACGTTACAATTGCCGTATAGATATTTTTTTTTTCATTAGATAAATTTTAATTACTCTTAGACTTTCATTCCATCATATAAGTTCACAGAATTCATTATCATATTTTTTATTATATAAAAATTTAAATAATTCAAAAATTGTTTCATAAGTAACAAATTCGGCCCTCTTCAAACAAATTTCTCCATATAAATTGTACTCGGGTAAACTATTTATTTCATTTGTGATTTTTATCATTTTACAAGTTCTTTCTCCTTGTAATTATAATAATGATCTCTATTCTTCAACTCTTTCTTTCTCCCTTTTGAGTGAATTATTGCTTTATTTTTCAAGTGATTTGCCTCTTTTGCTTGGTGTTTTTGTTCAATTTTCAGATTTTATTTTTATTCATTTAATTTTGACGATTACTTTATTTGATTTTTTATGATATTAATCGTTAATCTTTTCTTTTTGGTCATTACATGTCTATTATTAATTTTGTTTCCTTTTAATTTTTATATATGTTAGATATATTTAATCATTATTTTGTACAAGTCACATGAGCATTTTTTTATTTTATTTTTATTTTTAAATACTCTTTGTGTCTATGTAATTTATGATTTTATAAGATACGAGATTTTAATAATTTTATATATCATTATTTTGTTTTACTTTTGATTATATATATGCAATAATGCATATTTAGTTATGTATACTTCGATCGGTTAACAAGAGAGTTCAATATTTATCAAGCTTATTAAGAGTAAAACAATTTTAAAATAATCATTTTCAACTAAAAATAAGTACTTTTTCACAATTACCTAATTAAAATAAATTTCTTATATTGTATATAAATATATAATTGACATAGTTAAAAGTTTTTTCACAAGATTGATAAATAATGCAAATAATACAAAATTTAAGTTTATCATTAAACTTATATTGTGACACTCCAAAAATTTCCTAAATTAAATTTTGAAAACTTTTACTTTCTAATGACGAATTATTTCCACAATCATGAAAAATTTTCTTATAATTGAAATATTTGCTTCTCTTTAGAAGAATTTCTTTTACACCATAGAATTTTTCTAATTAAGATTTTAACTCTTCATTTTTCAAACGATAAAGCACTTTTGCAATCGCAAAAATTGTTTTAATATCAAAATAAATTCATTTCATCCGAAAATTTTTCAAGCATTCGAAGTCTCGTTTACACGCCATTTTAAGTCCAAAACAAGTCCGATTTTGGCCCAATTTTAGCTCAAAGATTCTTGGCCCAAATCAATATTTACAAAAAAAAAAAGAAAAAAGAAAAATATATGGAAAAAGGATCAGATTTCCAGCTGCATGAATCCGACAACCTACCAGAAATTGTGGGATATCAAATATATTATAATGCCAAAATTTATTAGCCATGTGTTGCTATCAATTTTTTTCTTTTCATAAATAGAGGTAAGGTTGGGTTAGAACTCTTCACTTTTCATTTGATAGGAAGAAGAAAGAAAGAAAAACAAATCATCATCTCCCTCATCTTCCAACCCTCTCTTGGCCATACACACCAATACACTAATCACTCACATTTTGCTCCTTCAAACAAGATACAGAGAAGGGAAAGTGAAGGACATATACTCCTAGGTGTTTTGGTGAGTTAGAAATGCAAGAAATTTTTTTAAATACTAAGCTTGAATGGGAATAAAAGGTTGATGAATGATTAGCCTAGCATGTTCTTAGTTTAACTTGATTTTGGAGCTTGACTTGAGTTCTTGAAACTCTTAATCTCCCAAAGATCGATCTTAGGACCCCATATAAGTTTATGGCTGTCTCCTATATGGATCTTTCATTTCTTCTTTATGCTCTATGGTTATGTTTTGTTGTTTAATGAAAATGAGCTCCTTGTGCTATTTTTGATTTATCTATTGTGATTTTGAGCTCATGAAATCATTTGTGCTTAAACCATGGAGCAATAAACGATGGAGCAATAAACGATGATGAATCTAATATAATGACCTATACAAGGAGTTGGACTATGGATTTCATGGAAAAATCATAAAATTTCTTAAAAATCGGTCACCGAACTTATTGCCAAAAAACTTCATAAAATCTTGGAAGAAAATCAAATTCTTTTGACTTGGATTTATGAAAGAATATGACTGAAAAATACTACTGGAGAAATAGATTGAAAATGCAAAAAAAAAAAAAAAAAAAAAAAAAAAAAATGAAAAAAAAGAATAGCAAATAGACTTTTATGAAAAATTGATTTTTATCACTTTCCTTAAATTTTAAAAATAGTTAGGCTTAGATTTTGATAGAACATGCTTTACAAAAGTTGTTGGAAAATTCTGAAGTTTAAAAAAAAAAAAATTTGCTTTCGGTTACTGTTTGGGAGCTTGAGCACCCAAACAGGGGACTTAAGCGCCTATTCCAATAGCTATTTCGGCTACTGGGTACTTGAGCGCTCGAATGGGTGCCCCGCAAGCGCCCAAATGGGTGCCGAGGTGCCCATTCCAATAGCCAAATTTTCTCCATTTTGATCTTGTTTTGCTAACTAAAGTCTATATTTATTTTTTCAAGATATTTTAAAGATTTTAAATGGTTTTCTTATAACCAAAGTTAAGGCGAATCATTTATTGAACTTATTTTTCACTATAAACCTCTATCGATTAATATCAATATTTTGAATATGTCTAAAAATTATGTTTTTAAAATATTTTGAGTTTAGGAATGATTTTTATATGTCTAAGACTTCAATCGAATTATTTGTATCTGTGATTCATCGAAAATTTTCGCTTTCGTTGAAACAATCAAATTTTAAATTGGGCATTCTAACATCCATTCTAGTTTCAAATCTTTATGTTTTGATTTCAATTCACCAAACTAAGTTCATACCATATTTCTCGAAAATATTTTAAGCTTTTAAAATAATTTTCTTTAAATCCGAGGTCCAACTCGAATCACTGTTTGAACCTATCGATCATTTGAATTCCTACCTCGATATGACTATATATATGCTTGAACATGTTTCGTTCACCCTGAACAAGTTAGAAATTCATTTCGAAATCATTTGTTAAATTCTTGGCTATATGAATTCTTGCGTGACATGGCTAAATGTTTGAATATGCTCCGTTTGCTTTGAAATTCGTGCCCAGATGGGGTTATCTGTTTGAAAATGCCATGTTCGTTTTGAACTTATATGAAAGCTTGATAAGTTGGGCCCTGAAAATTCACAGGGGGATCTTGATTGAGCGATGTCGAGTCGTCGATCAGAACCCTTGTAGATTTCTGCATATTGGGTAGTTTCTGAAGAGTCCTGGAGCTAGGATTCCAAAGAGCTACTCCCATGCTCGTGGTCGACTGCGCTCCGGTGGCTGTGCCTAGTTATATCCTTTTAAGTAACTACTCAGAGGTAGTTTTCGTATATCGTCGTGAGCGACGCTCCGAGGTGGTTTGGAGGAATCATATATGCAATTGTATTATCAAATATTAGAATCATATATATATATATTTATATGCATTATATATATATATATTACTCATTACAAATCCACACAAAGCCATTTCTGTATAGAATAAATAATATAACATTAGGAGATTAATAAATAAAATTTAGTTAAAAATTAAGAATCATTTCAATCCAATATTGGAAATTTATTTATATGTTTATCTAATTTATTTTTTCGATAAAAATGACAATACATATTCTTTTTGGAACACTAAATGATGAATTTTTTTATTTTTTTTTTAGTAAAAGTGGTTGGAAAGAAATGAATAATTTTTCATTAGTTGATATGAGTTCAAAATTTATTAAAACTTATTAAGTTAAAAATAATTTTAACGCAATCATTTTCAACCATACCATTTTAATTTTTGATAACATAGAATGGAATCCTCAATTACTTAAAATAAATTTGTTGTAGAATACTTACATATAAATTTGACGTAGCACTCAAGAGTGATGAACAATCGAATAACACAAGTCTTTATATTTTCTATTACGCTTATGTATAAATATATATATATATATAGCATATATATTATCCAATATTTATATCATGAATAATTCACTATATAATATTCTCAGTAAGAATCCACATGAAGCCATTTCTGTATAGATAAAGAATCAAAATATTGGGGGATTAAAGTTAAATCTTGAAAATTTAATTAAAATTAAGTATCATATTCAATTATTTATACATTTGTACTAATTTAAGATTTCCATGATAGATTGAATATACTTTTTATTTATATTGAGTTCAATATTAAAAATTTGTTTATACTTTAATGATAATTCATTGAATATATCAAATAAATCATTTGATAATCTAAAGTGATAAATAATTCCCAAAAATAAAAAATAAATATCACAAGTATTAAAAGAATATTTTATTCCTTAATTATTTTATGTAATTACAAAGCATATGTTAAATGGATATGATGGTCAAATAATATCTCAATGTGAGATATAGTTAATATAAAATTAACCTAATCGATAATTTTAAATATCAAGTGATTAAAATTATTGTGATAATCTCCACATTCTTAAGTAGGTTTAATAAAAACTTTGTATTTTATAAAATTATTAGCTTATTTATTATATTAAATATATAAATTAAGAATTGGTTTAACAAAAATACTTTGTTATGCCTATTATAATTTTTGTATATAGTTTAAAATTTAAAATTAGCAACTCATGTCAATCCTATATTATATACTTAATTATACAAATATTTTATAAATTTAATTATCTTTAAATAAAACATCTATTTTATGTTAGATTAATAATTTTTTGTTTTTTTTTTTGTTTTAAAATGTTATTTATTTTTCCTTTTAAAATGGTTAATTTTTTTTCATGTTTCGCATTGGGCACATGCGCTAGAATTCAATATATTTAAGGTTTTCTTTCGGGTTAAATCAACTAGAATTATTCGAGATTATGATCGAAAACCATCAGCTTGAATGAGCTTTACAGTCTAGTTTTTCTTGTTTTCTTGTTTTCTCTTTTTTTTTTTTTTTCCCCTTAAAGAAGTTATTACACTCAATCAAGACATCAAGTTCAATATGTTAATACATTCAAAGATCAAATATGTACATGGACCAACACAAGACAAATTCAAACTACCATGCGTAGATAGATTTTTTAAACTACCATATATATATATATATATGTGTGTGTGTGTAGACAAAAGCCCACACATACTACTAGTGAAAATCGAATCCATAACTAAGAACTTATGAGAGCTTTGCCTAACTAATTGGTTAGGGGCTTATCGGCACTTCACGATATAGCTAATCAAGCACTCGATATACTAAAAAAGATTAAATTAATTAAGCTTGATTCATATTTAGCCTAAAAAGAAAAAAGCTTGTTTTGAGCAACACTCTATTATTAATCCATCAAATTTAACTCAAACAAAATGTTAAATTTAAATTCAAATATAATAGTATAGGATACATGCTTAGCCTCCTTAAAGTGAAATTGACTTGGTTTGTTCAACAACTCCACAAGAGAATTTCTTTTGATGATGCCTTCACTGTTACAAAACCTCATATTTGGGGCTAATTGTCGGAGAAAGGGAATTCAATGTCTTCTATACTAAATAATTAGATAAAATAATTTTCTTGAATCCTTCTGCCGTAACTCACGACTTTGAACTTTGAATTTTTGTATTTTTTGTCTCAAATTTATAAGCAGACATATGAAATAGAGTTTAGTCGACTTGGAATTGGATGATGGTTAAAATTCCAATTTTTGAGTCATGCAAAATTTCCAGCTGACTTTAATTGATTACGCCTTAATATCGTGTCAACTTGGTTGGTCGATCTTCTAATTATAATGTCAATTAAAATTTAAAAAAGAAAAAAAAAAGTTTATTTATAGGACAATTTGATTAAAATTCGATTCAAACATTTCAAACTAAAATTTTCTGTCTCAGTCTCAATGTGGAAATTTATAAAATAAGAGTGGAATACTGGGATTCTATATTCCAAAGCTGAAAAAAAAAGGAAGAAAAGTTTAGGAAACGTGATTCTAAGTATGCATGTGCTCCACATGTTATTGACATTTTCAATTCTATGAAAATGGATTTTGATGCACGCAAATATTTGATCAAAGCGCGCAAGTAGACTGGCAAACAAGATTCTACTGCGCAGACTGCGTTACATGCCGGGTAAACTTGTTTGGACCGTGCTGTGTTCCAACTTCCAATGTCGATGTTGAAATAACGTGTCTCACTTCTCGGATTTTAATATTGGGAAAAATTACACTTTTGGTCCTAAAAATTATTCTGTTTTGAACTGTTGGTCTGAACTTAATTGGGATCGATACTTATAGGATAGAATTTTCTAGTTTTCTGATACTTTTGGTACTCTGTTTGACTTTTTTTGTTCACTTTTAACGAAAATTGGCACGTGTCGCTGATCAAAATAACGAAAATTGGCCAACAAGAAAATTTAAATGTTGCTGTAACGTATAAAAAAAGAAAATCTAATGATGTTTTTTTCTAATAGGGAAAATAATATGACAACAATTTTCCATACACGATAAATCATTAAAGAAACTATATAACTACAAAGTATGTATATATTTTATTTTCCTTGTGTGAGATGACAATTAGAATTTGGCAATTTCATATAATTAATTAAAAGTTGACGGGGCAAGCTTGCATTTTCCTTGTTGCTTGCAAATTTCCAACATTACCAACTTTTATACCTAATTCAATTAATAAACAGATAATTTTTTAACCACATATACGTGTGTGTGTATATATGAATATTAATGCATGATTAGTCATTATGCACTCATGAACTTTCCAGTTAATAACACCATGCAAATTGGCCTAACTTTCCTAGGTTGAGTAAACGGAACCGCGCAACATTAATTGAGTTAATGTTTATCTATAAATGAAATAAAAAATAAAATATTAATTAAAATAAATTATATAGTAGAGTGTTTGGCTAATAATTTTCCACCATAAATGTCACGAAGAATAAAGAACTTAAACGTGCATAAAATACAATAAGAATTATGCCAGAAATTCGCTATATAAGGGCTCATATAAGTTGACTATATATGGCTAACAAATTTTGACAATTTTTAGACATTTTTACAAGGTAGCATTAGCTGTTGCACAATTAAAACATATGAAACCCACAATTGAAAATAAATAAATAAATCATATTGTGGAAAGTGAATTAATCTTAGGTTTCTTAATTTTGTCGAATTTAATTTGTGAACGAAGCAAAGAAAATCGAACTTCAAGAACAAATTAATGATGTAAACTTACAAACATAATACATGTGTAAATTGATAGGAAATATACTTCCATGGTATCTTACTACAAACAGTACATCCTGGAAGAAATTTCTTCCAGGCTTGTATTTTAGTTACAAAATGTACATTTATTAGAATAAAAAGATATAAAATCATCTACTAAAATAAAAAATTAATAAAAAAATGAAAAATAAAAATCAGGCCCATGGCTACAATTTGGATGATATCCTAAAATACATCCGGCCACTTGGAAATATTTGAAACCCTAATAATTAGCTTCAACTTTCCAAGAAAAAAATTCGTGTATGAGAATTTTGAACTTCATTTCTGTTTCGTAGCCACCCCAAATGAAACCGATGAATGTGGATAAGCTGCCTCATCGGAGCCACCATGACGTGGCGGCAGACTACCACCGGCAAAGTGCATTTCATTGATCGGACAGCCATTTCCGCCGCCTCCGGGGATGTTGGTGCAGCCTGATGGACCAGAGGGAGGAACAGGGCCCTTTCCAAGTGAATGAATGAAAATACCCTTCTCTTTTAAGGCTTCCACTTGATTATCATGCAACAATATTCTGCTAGTACTTGTGCCTAACTGGGCACACAAAAGAATGACAACTATTGAAATTAGTACAGTACTAAGGTGCTTCATTTTTTGACAGAATTAATTTTGATATATGTGAAGATAATATATATGAAGATATATAGATTATGTTGAGTATTTATATAGGGAGAGGGCATAAGGAAATTGCTTATTTTCTATGTGTTGATAGGTTTTGACTATTGCCAAGAGATTAATTCAATTTGGAATTGATTTTTTGAATTTGACATGAGATAAGTTTAAGTTGAAAGATGGGATTTGAATTTGAGTCCCATGTTTTTTCATCCTTGTTGGGCACGAAAATAGTCTACATCTTAGACTGCAATTGTTCTTTGTGATATAGTAGTGCATGGTTGACTCTATTTTTCTCATTAAATTACTACAGGAGTTCATGTCCTTTTCCAAACTACTTAAATCAACTAACGATAATTATACTTTGTCATTGTAATTATATTGTTTTTATTCTTCACTTATTGTACTTTTTTTTAAGTCAATTTACAATACAGATTTTTAGAAAAGTTAAATTTTACTATATCAACTCATTCCCAGTGGAATATTTGCAAATATTTTGTCTCGATTCAAACACCAAGTACAACTTAAAAGATATTTTGGGCTTTTAGATGGATAGAAATTAATGCCCATCAGCATTCTAATTGAGATGGAATAT
>JACFYI010003656.1:52635-64484 GCA_014898755.1 Handroanthus guayacan
AAAAAAAAAAAAAAAAAAAAGAAAAGGAATCCACTTATTCATCTCTGATTCTATTTCACAAAATGCAATGGAACTGGTAACGGGGGTTCGATTTCGTGAATTTTAAAGGGTAAGAATCCATAATCAATACACAAATTTAAAATCCTCTAAAATATCCTCAAAAGAAGTGAAATATTTCACAATTTACCTAGATACTCTAACTAAATCAACATATCATCGAGTCTTCTCTGTGATTCCAAGCAACAAAGATTCTTAAGTACCATTTCCGATACACAAAACCGTGGACGTTTTTCCTCCTCACATTCACTGTTCAAACATTGAGCAAACCAGCAGAGGGGAGAAAAAGCATCAAACACGGTTGTAGGCGACCGACTTGCTGAATAGGCGACGAATGTACACAACCTGAAGCCCGCTTACAAGTGCTAGCAAAATGTATTCCCCAACTGTGTAAAAAATAACACGCCTTTTTGTGCTCTCGTTTGCTGAAGCAGGAACATAGTGTTAGATAATGAATGTAAAATATTCGGTGAACACAAGGAACAGCAGAAAATGAATCCTATGAGAGGTTGATTGCTATAAATGTTGTGTCCTTTTCATGATCCCCATAAATATGGAATGACAAAGTCTGTAACAGAAGGAAACTAAGAGCTGTCTTTTGGGCGTTTTGTTTAACGAGTCTAACATCACTTGGAATATATTATAGCGTTTGCAAAGAGCAAGATTTTAATGACATGACATCTATTATCATTTTGCAATTTTTATGTTATAAACTTTGATTAATGCTTTAAAGGAGGACGTGGTGAACCTGCAGGACAGCAACCAAAAGCTTGACCACTTTTTTAAACTCCCAAAAACTAAACTTTCCATAGGCAAAAGAATCAAATGCAACCACCTTAAGTCCAATAGAAATCTGTTAAGGCTAAAAATAGAATCTCCTTATTCCAAGTAATATGATCTAGACACCATCATTACCATGGTCCATGTCAGCATTGATGAATTTTCAGCAATTAACTATATGAAAAGCCATTTTCTGTTATATATTTCACAAGTTACTACCGATTTGAGAATTTTGAGCAAAAGCTTTAAACCAAGCACATGTTGTAATTTACTTCAAATTCCAGTGCAAAGGTTTTTCAAGTCTATAGAATCTTTTTCCAAAGTGTGGCAAATTTACACATGTAGTGAAAGAGACCCGAGATCTAGAACCTTCTATTAAGTCTCTACATGCAAAAATTGGGGAAGATGGGAGTGAGAGAAAGTCTAGGGTTGTCAATAGGTCGGACTCGGATCGGATCAAACAAAATCCCTATTCGCTCCATTTATTTCGGATTATGGACTTTTTTAATCGGCAAGTCTATCGAATCTTTTATTGGTCAAAGATCCTAAATAATCGGATCAGACTCAAATCAGATTTGTTTTAAAATCCACTCCATTGATAGCCCTATGTCTCTTCCTGCACAAATTCCATGATCTACTAGTATGTCTTCATGATATTCTCCCAGTTGTTGTTCTAAATCGGTGAATTTATATAATATACCGTATGTTATATGATATAGTTGTATATAATTAACAAAAAAAAAAATGACATATCTATACATTGTTATGACATATATTATACGTACAATATTATATATATTAGGATTTGGATTTTTAATGATTCGAATCAAGCAAAATCCATATTCGCTCCACTTATTTCGGATTATGGACTTCTCTAGTCAAATCATGTCAATTGAATTTTCTATTGGTGAAAGATCCTAAACAGTCAGATCGAACTCAAGTCGGATTCAAATTGAAATCCACTCCATTGACAGCCGCAGGAGAAACAAAAAGAATGAAAACGAAAAGAAAAGAGGGATCTTACTATGGCGATGACGAGCATCACGTGCTTTCAAGTACTTTTGCTCTGCAGTAACTGATTCCAGTGCCTCCCTCAGTTCAGCAATTTTGACATTAATGGGGTCCAAATGTTCTGTAAATGTAGAAAGGGAACAAAAGGGAACAATACAATCACACGGTACTTAAAAAGGATCTACCAACACAGTAACATATACAATGTAAAGGAAACATAAGATCAGACAAACCATCCTTCGCGAGGTCATGTTCAGTGGGAATATGGCCGACGTGAATGTAGAAAGAGACTGTCTCTGGAGTAGAATAAGGATTATGGAAACAGAATTTGTACATCCCACTTCTAGGGGCCTTAAACTCAAATTTGTCCCCAGATGTTCCTTTCAAAGTTTGCACAATATTACCCCCAGGAGCTGTCACCTACACCAAGAAGCAAAAAGACCAAATAATCAACAAAATCTATTAATTTGAGAAATTTACTTAAAGTTAAGCATTAAATCCGGATTAACTTTAATATAGACTGAAATTGTGTTCACGTGAAGCAATGAAGTCGTCTCCAAAGTTGGCTCAACAAGAGAATTGTCTCATTTTTACTCTTACTTTATATATCTTTCCTTCTTTCAACTCCTGTTTGATGGGTGAATGTCATTTAAAACAATTGTGAGAAGTTGGTATTTTAATAGAATAAGATGTACATCCATCACTATTTACACCTGATTTATATTTTAAGCTAATTGTGTCCGTCAAGCAACAAATACTTGGATGCTGTCAGGCCTTCAAACCCCAATCAGAGGTTTAAATTGTTGATGGTGGGGAAGGGAGCTAAACAGCCTTTGGTTACAAATTCAACCAAAACCATCTCCAATTCAGCTGCATTTGAGGCCAAAAATTGCACATTTATATTCAACTCCATAAATGTTCCCTAATAAGAACATTTGATATCATTGTACGATTACATACTCTAAAAGACTATACTACTAAGATCAGGATAACATTAATATTCGCGGCCGCAGACCGAACCAATAAGTTCCTACGCGTTGCCAAAAAAATCAGTTTCTTCATAATTTCACACAAAGACGACAATTTGAGACAATATTTCTGAGAAAAAAAAATCAAATTTTATATTCACCATCCGTTAGACATAGAAAGAGAACAAGAAATTGGCTTGATAACGATCTAGCTACATTAACAAGCTGGAATGCTACTATGCTAGGTATTATTTAACTTTATGCATCTTTTCGGTTTCAATGATTTTGATTACTGCAGGAAAATCCAAGTAATCACCCAACATTACACTTTAACAGATAAAATTTTCAAAAATCAATAGAAGAACTTGAGCTAAGCGAGTAGAAATCCTTGTATATTTGATAAAAAGGTAGTTCATAATCTAAACGTTTTTCAATGACTGTCCTAAAGTTCGTACTTCTTCAGTAATGCAGGACAACTACACTGACACTGATCATTGATAGAATGAATCTATAAACCCAGAAAACAAGATGAAGAAGGAACAATTAAAAACCAAAAAAAAGAAGGCATCTCAAAAAAATCACCAATGATAGAGAAAAACAGAAAATTAAAATTTAAAATAAAATCTCCCGTTCCAAGTTAATTTGAGCAAATACAGTCAATTCACCCACTTCCCACAACAAAATAACAAATAAATAAACAAGTAAAAATCTAAGAAAACACAGAAGTCCACAAAATTTTCTAAAGAATTGTCTCTTCCCGTAGAAAATTTTAATTCCTAGGTCCCACCTCACAATCTAATTCAATTTCATAGATCAAGACCCATTCTTATCAAGGGCACACCAATACGCACAAACATATATACATAGGAAGGGAAAGAGCAATACAGTGAAGTCGATGCCGGGATGATCGGAGCTCCAGAAGATATCGTGATCGACGACAACAAAATTCCCAAAAACGATATCACCTTCGTACAACACGTAGTCGTATATGCACTCGACGTCGTTTACCGTCACGGACAGCGCGGACATACGGCTCACCATGCTCAAAAGAAGTAGGCCTAAAAGAGCGTACGGCGCCCTGCCGGAGCCGATAATTCTTCCCATCCTCTCCATTGAACTCGATCCAACTATTCGGAGCCCCGCGTCTGACTTTCAGGTTTTCAAAGTGAATTACAGACGTGCTCGAAGTGATGTTCTTCTAAATGCGGTGCCGTTTGGGCTTGGGGCGTAGTGTTCTGACGTGGAGGAAGATTATTGGACCCTACAACGCAGCAAATTGAATGACATGGTAAATATATTTTCCCATATTTTTTTAATATCCATACCACCTGCCCTAATTTTTGTGGATTGTTTACCCGTGATTTCCCTTAAATATTCTTCAAGGATAATTACACCTATACCCTTTTCGAAATAATCAAATTATCAACTCTTCTCCCTTATCTCAAAAAGTACTAGCACCTCTCTTCTGAAAATTCAACGTTTACAAAATCTCTCCTCCCATTAGAATTTGTAACAAAAGTTGACGATATTAGCAAAAAAATTAAGTGAACTGTTTACTTTGTTCCTGATATATAGTCGTTATAATTTGATGACAAAAATACTTTTTGTAAAAATTTGTAATTTGGAGAGGGTAAAAGTAAAAATTTGTAGTTTTGAAGAGGTAAATGTAAGGTTTGTAAATTGGAAGGGAATACATGTAAGAATTGTAAATTTTTATTTTTTTTCTTTAATGTTTTAAATTGATGGTGTATTTGTTATTTTACAACTTCTATTTGGATTTCTTAAGAAAGTATTTTCGAAGGGGAGGTGTTTGTAATTTTTGAAATAAAAGGGAATGAGTGGATAATTTTACTATTTCGGACGGGGTATAAATGTAATTAATCCTATTCTTTAAGAATTATTTACTTAATTAATAATCAAAATTCAGTAAAAAGTCAAAGCCAACTCTCATTGAAATTATTATGTTCATGTTCACCTAAATTAAGATCAAATTAATTGGATTATAAAAAAGATCAAATTAATTGAAAATATAAGCTTTAGACCAAATGATAAAGGCTAAACACTCCAATAATCGAATTCTCAATCATCAATATCACTCCTTGAATCTCATAAAGAATCATAACAAATTACAAAACACAAACCAATAAATTACAAAGCAAATAACGAACCAATAAATTACAAAGCAAATAACGAACCAAGATGGCGTGGTAGAGTACAGTTTATATAACTGCTACCACTAGATTGGGAAAAGAAAGGTACTTAGTTTGGATATAGGGTTTAAAATATTATGCATTATATTATAGGACCTTTTGCACTTAAAAAATTCGATTTTAGCACTTTTGTCACTATATGATAATTTCTAAATTACAAAGCAAATAACGAACCAAGATGTCGTGGTAGAGTACAATTTATATAATTGCGACCACTAGATTGGAAAAAGAAAGGTACTCAGTTTGGATATAGAGTTTAAAATATTATGCATTATATTATAGGACCTTTTGCACTTTATCCTCTAAAAAAATTCGATTTTAGCGCTTTTGCCACTATATTATAAGTTCTTCTTCTCCTCCTCTTCCTTCTCCTCCTTCTTCTTCTTCTCCTTCTTCTTGGATTACTATAAGAATATTATGTAAAACTATTCTTCTTCTTCTCCTTCTTCTCCTTGGATTACTATAAGAATATTATGTAAAACTATTCCTCTTCCTCTTCTTCTTCTTCTTCTTCTTCTTCTTCTTCTTCTTCTTCTTCTACTATTGGGTTCTAAAATTTGAATGTTTGGATTACTATAAGAATATTATGTAAAAATATAGTTGTAGCTCTTGTTGTTTGATTTTTGAAAGAGTGTTATGCTTCTTCTTCTTCTTCTTCTTCTATTGGGTTCTAATATTTGAATGTTTGGATTACTATAAGAATATTATGTAAAAATATTGTTGTAGCTCTTGTTGTTTGATTTTTGAAAGAGTGTTATGCTTGGATTTTTAAAAAGTGTTATTTAAATGTTTGGATTTTTGATAAGAGTGTGGTGTTGGGTTCTTATTTTTCAATTCTTAAATTCTAGGAAAACCCATTTCTGCAAATGAAAGCAAAAAAAAAATATGGATTTTTGCACGTTTGGTTGACTTTTTTTTTTTTTTTTTTTTTTTTTTTTTTTTCCTTGGATGAGGATTGTGGTATTGATGGAAGGAGGCCCCAAAATTTTGATGGCATTACTGATGCGAAGGGGCAGTTTGTGAAGCAACTATGGTAGTTCGTTCTAGAAATAGCTCGTAATTCCATGAAAATGTTGTTGCCATCTTCTATTCTTGCATCAAGGTGGCAAGAAGAACAGACTTGCATATATTTAGGTGGAGAGAGGGTGAGAGAGAGGTTTAATCTTAATTCTACACCTCCAAGGGTTGAAAGGTCATTGCCCAAATTATTACCAATCATACCTGCATTATGAGCGAGTTATGTGCACGTGCATGAATTGGCTCCAATTTGCAACGTCTTTAAAATCACGACGCATTTAATTAGTAGCTATTTTTTATATCACAGGGGTCTATGTGCTATTTTGAAATAACATAGGGGGTTGATATGCAATTCACTTGAATAGAAAGTTGGCTTTTGGAGAAAGTGCAACACTTGATCTAATTTTAGGAGACACAATTATATAACACAAATTGTAGAGGGTAAAGTGTTAAAATTGAACTTTTTTCAGGGGGCAAAGTGCCAACAAAACAAAACAAAAAACCTATATTTTTTATGGTTCATTTATTTCAAGAGAGTTGGGGTGGGTCGTGCTGATTGGATCATGTGTTACCTAATTTATTTTTGGATTATCAAGTTGACTCAACTGTCAACCCATTTTGAATTTTTTTTTTTTCAAGTTGCTTGTCGAGTTCAACTCTAGACCCAGCGGGTCGGGTTGATTTTTTATACACCCTAATCAAGTGTGTATTATGCCTTTATATATGTAAATTATATTATGATTATTGTATGTAGACGCATCAAGTGTGTATTAGACACGAATATCTATACTGTATTTATATCTATACTATTATAAAAAGAAAGACCATTGTGTTTTAAATTGTAGTTTGGATAATAACTTTCATATTCAAACTGTATCCCTCAATTGTGATTGCCTTTTACACCTTAACTTTAAGCAAAACTATTTCTATAATTATAAAAATATCCTATTATTCAGAAATACATGTACAGCTTTAAACTTGTAAAGTAAGAAATTTGGCTGAAACAATGAAAATAAAAGATTCAAATTGCATAATTAATGGGTGAATTGTATTTTAACCCTAGTGAAGTCCCTATGAAAAGATAAGAGAGGCATTGCACCCTCATGTACTATAAAAATGTAGCATCTTAATTCTTTTTCATTCTGTTGTGTGCTTTACTTGCTCACATTGAAATTATTTATTTATTTTTTTTGTTTTTTGTATTCACAAACTTAATTTAATTATAAAGGATGAAGCAAGAGCTGGTGTGAAAATGGTTCTATAGAAACTTTTTATATAAGTTATTTTTGTCTTCACACACGAAAAGTCCAAATAAATATATAAGATGCCAATGAGTTTATTTTCCAAATTCCAGTGGCCTTCATGCCTATGTTTTTTGTTTTTTTATGGAGATTTTCTGTCCATCTTTTAATAGAAACAGAAAACTCATTAGAGCCACTAGGAGTTGTCCCAATTTGGGATGGCAACAAGGTGAGTTTTGGACAGGGTAGGCTCATCCCAAACCGATTGTAGAGCCAAGTGCCCAAATTTTCAATGGATGATGCAGGGCCATAATTACAAAGCTGATTTGTGAGTAACGCCTTTGAGGAACTGCAATGTGATTGTTGGGGCTGAGTAGATGTGGAGCTATGGTCAGATTACCCATGATTTCAAGAAACGTGGGGTTATCATTTATAAAGACGGAAGGAATGTGACTTTTCAAGGTATCAATGTAAAGCAAAAGTCAAAATACAAGCCTTATCGAGTGAGCTTCATGATGTGTTTCAAGCCCCGACTGGATTGTCCCCTATGAGGAGAGTGCGACACGAAATCATACTTAAGGACGGGGGCCAACCCATGCGCCAGAGACCTCACCAATTCTCCCAAGAACTAAAAAAATGAGATAGGAAAACATGTTGAGGAAATGTTAGATCAAGGCTCGTTATCCTAGCACCAGCTCGGTCTTGTCCCCATTGTTATTTGTCAAAAAGAAACACAATTTTTTGGTGCTTTTTTGTTGATTATAAGCGAGTTAATGACACGACAGTGAAGAACAAACTTCCTATGCTTATAATCGGTGATTTGTTCTCCGAGTTACATGGTTGCACATAGTTTTCCAAGATTGATTTGGGAGAAGGCTACTTTCAAATCCGACTCAAAGAAGATGACATACACAAGTGGACTTTGCAACGCACCATAGATTATTTGAATTGAAACTCATATCACTTGGATTGACAAAAACCCCAGCAACATTCCAGGCTATGGTGAACAATATCTTTTCCCACTTATTTCAAAAGCCTATTTAAACCTATTGATTCCTTATAGCTAATGGAGAAAGCTTGAAACGAGATATGCGTCCAATAACTACACAGGAAATAGAAAGAATGCCAAAAGTTCCATATGCCAATGCTATAGGAAGCTTGATGTATGCCCTATAGTGTACCTATCCCTATATTTGTTGTGCTACAAGTCTAGTTACCTGAAATCAATTCAATCTAGGACGAAGACACTAGAAAGTTATCAAAAGGATTTTCAGATACCTGAAGGGTACTGCAATGAAATAACTTATAGTTGACGGGATGCATGGATTGCTAACTAGGGAGGTGACTTGGATGAGAGTAAGTCCACCTTCGAACATGCATTCTTGCCAGATGATGGCGCCATGTTGTGGAAGAAGCAAACGTGTATACGTTATTATCAATGGAAACTGAATCCATATCTTGTTCATCTGCATTTCGAGGGGCTGTTTGGTTGAGAACATTTATGGGACACTTGGAAGTAGTAGACAAAAGTATGGGAGCTGTGACCTTTATTATAATAGTCAAGCAGCTATTGCCTTTTAAGAGGACCCCAAATATCATGGAAAAATCAAATACATAGAGACAGAATATAATTTTGTGGGTGACATAATTGAAAAGAAAGAAGTCACATTAAAGTACCTATCTACGCACATAATGGTGACAAATCTACTCACTAAGCCAATACTTAGAGATGTATTGATTAGTTATGCCAGACTAGGATTGCAGAGGATTTAAATCATTTTCTATGTTTTAGGACGTTTGAACTATTATACCCACGTTATGAATGAAAATCATTCTATACACTTGTTCTTTTTGTGTTTAATCTATCAATTATGTCAAAACAAGTTGAGATTGACTAGGCAATTGCCTTAGCAACTTGGGGATATAAGAGATGAGACTGTCATTTTTATATATAGTCAAAAGGGATTCCTATATTTAGCTTGTGAAGCTGGATTCAATTTTTCTCGAAATTATTGAGTATTATTGAGGATGTAATAAGGAGAAAACTGGAGTTAAGTGTTCGGATGCACTTAGACTTAAATCTATATGATGCGTAAGACAGACACTTTTAATTAGGGAGAAAAGCATCATACTTAGATTTAGATCTGTATGATATGTTTCTACTGCATGTGCCAAATGACCTATTGGGTGATAAATAAATAAATCCCTGTTTTCTCATTATACAAGATCCAGTGATTTACTAAAATCTCATATAATACCCTTATGACTTTCAGCGGTTTCCTGAAGTCATACTGAGGTGTTGCTACTTTAGCATAATATTAATAACTAGGAATAATCTGGTAATGCGGTGCATGTCTAAGAAAGTAGCTAAAGTAATGTTTGAGAATTACTAATTGGATAGGAAAATTGTTTTTGACCGACACTAGAATTGTGTTCATCAGCTAGCCAATTATGTTAAAGAAACATAATTGTAATTCAATGCAAAGTCGAGTATGCTCTATTATAGGAGAGATAAAAAGAGATACATCGACTAGTGTAGTTTAGAAAGAAATTTGGGTATAGTGAGTTGAGAATATCCTCAATCCTAATTTTTGAGCAGCTATATATTCTTAACCAGTGTATAGCATTTAAGTTCTAGTTTGCTCTCAGGTGACACAACTTATTTATTAGTATGAAATTTGGAAACTACACTGTGTACGAAGCAAGATCGCCCAAATATATAAGTGGGATCAACCCTCATGTGTGAGTGGGAGAGATGTCGAAAAATAAATATGAGCTACCCATGTGGGCTAACGCAGATCCATCTGCAACCCATTTCTATAGATGAGTTTGAGAAAAAAGAAAAAAAGAGAAAAAGAAAAAGAAAAAGAAAAGAGGGAACGATTTCTTCATTTGAAATGAAGAAAAGTCCATACTACTCCACATGGCACGCAGCTCTATTGATATCACATTTGAGAATCAGAAAACACATCCAAGAATCTGCACTTTCATGTGTATTAGCGTATGTAAGTGTGTCAAATAGTGAGTCAGGGTTTTGCCTAGAAGAGGGCAAAAATGCACCAGAGAGGTTTCCTAATTTTTCCATCTAAGTTATAAACAAGAAATAGCTTCATTTAGTAAGCAATGCCAAACCACTGGGGCGTGGATTGATTGGTAAAAGAGTTAAGCTTCTTTTATTATTGGAAACTAATTTTTCGTATTTAAGTTCTGTAATTTTCAACATAAAAGGGGGTCTTTAAGAAGCCAAAGACCCACTAAATCATTCTATGTTCAAGGAAAAGAAGCATTTGGGGGAATTCATATTCTCCGAACCAAATTCAAGAAAGATTTTTTATTTTGAAGGTGTATATAAGTCATTGATCGTATAGCCTTTTTTGGTATTTAATTTTAGATTACAATTTGAAGTCATCGAATTAACATGGTTAAAGGACATATCAATTTTAAATGAAATCAAAGTGTCCCCAAGTCTTAAAACAAAGTTTTAAATTCTCATATTAAAAAGTGGAGAAAATTAATGAGATCACGTTCACATATCATTTTCCAAATTTAATTAATTAAACCCCAATTTATACTATTTTCTTTATTTTGTTATTTTTACATGATACTCCAAATTTACGCTACAATTGCATATTAATCATTTATCTCAAAAAAATGGGAAGGCTAACTTTCCAACCTAGGAGGCTGGTGATATTAGAGCCATGTGCAATTACTTCACCAACCAAAATACCTAAAAGTTACCCTCCATGGAAAAAAAAATACAAAAATAAAAAAAGGGGAAATGCCTAGAAGTTTCTAGCCTCAAAGACCCCACCACCTTGGTTATCTGTAAATGCCTTCGCAAGGACCATTCAAACACTACTACCTAAATATCTCATGATTTTGTTAAGTACATAAACAAAAATATTATTAATTATTTCTATTTGGTATTTAAGGTTTTTATATTCGGTTCATATGCTAGTTTTTGGAATGACATAGACAAAAGATTCATTTTCAATATAAGTTCGAAATCACATCTATTTTTTTGTTGAGTTACACAATATTGTTGACTTACCTATTTTAATATGGTTCTAATAAAATGAGGCAGTATTTATTAGGTGAAAATTTCTGTATATGTATTTGTATGAAAGAGATATATGAATGAGACATCTATAATGTGCATTCATACGAAAATACTACCCAATACTTCTTACATAATTGGCCAAATTACATCTCCAAATTAAATTAAGGGAGAGTTGCAAAAAGACCTCCTGTGTTATCCATAATTAGCGGAAAGATTCCTGTGTTATTTTTAATAGCTTAATCCCCCTCCCAACTTTTAAAAATTAGCTAACGTACCCTATTGGTCGTTATCCTCATATTTTTGGTATTATGTGACAAAAATACCCCTGTATATAGTAGAAACCCAAGGCAACCAGAGCCAGATATCCTCATATTCTCTGTCATTTCTTCTTGCAATTTAGATGCAAAATGAAGCCCTAGATTGGAAAAAAATCCCTCATTTCCAGAACTCAAATCTATTAAAATACGTAGGAAAAAGTCGATTAAGTGTTGATTCTGAGTTGTGT